>JAXIVD010009088.1:7500-16135 GCA_036785275.1 Cancer borealis | reverse complement strand
GTGTAGTCTGATTTTGAATAACGTTAATAGTTTAGGAAAAAAAATTTTCGATGGTCATTTATCATTGAGTTTCATTTTCAATAGAATGATAAAAAAGCTTGTTTCATTTAATTTCCCTAATTACTCTTAATAATTTTACGTCAATTTCATAGTTTTCGAGTTATAAGGAAAAAACCTTAACGATTAGTTTGACAGAAAAAATGCACCTATAATCATTTAAATAATTTTAAAAGGCGTATCAGCTAGTGTAGTTAAATTTTTTATTTTACTCACAGGTTATGAAAAAAAATTTCCTTCATTATATAAAGAGTAATTTCATTTTTAAATGTTGCAACAGAAAGTTTGGTTCCTATTCACTCTTTGTCTATTCGTAGTCATTGTACGTTTACCTTATGGTTCTCGAGCTATAATGAGAAAATCAGTTTTATGTTAAAAAATAAACTATGGAAAAAAATATACTTGGTTTGTTTAATATGTACAGTGTATGAGACACGTTTTGAGACGAGTTCTATAATTTAATTTGACATCTTAATATTATCAGATTGTCTTCATTTACCGATATGTTGTAGGGAATATTGTAGTGTACATTCCACATCATTGGCCTGCCATATACACCATATATTTTCTGAATTATTCATATATATGTGTTTTATGTGTTGAGTTACCCCTCTTTGCTAGAGGGCAAAGCACTTGGAAATACAGCTTTCTTTGTTAACTTGAAGGGGTAACTTAACTATTTCACTTTATCATTTCTATGAATAGGCTTCATTCTCGTAAGTATTATTATTATTATCATTAGTATAATTATTAACAATCGGTAATTTTTGCATTTTGTTAGAAAATTGCAAAAATATGGAAAAACTAGAAACTTAAAAATTAAATTAAAGTAAATTAAAGTAAGGTACTCATAGTTAGTGGTCCAAGTAGAACGCGAACGAACGGTTACAAGCTAGAAAAATTCAGGTTCAAGAAAGAGATAGGGAAGAACTGATTCACAAATAGGGTAGTTGACGAATGGAATATGCTCAGCAGTCATGTGGTGAGTGCAAAATCTATAGGTTGTTTTAAGAATAGGTTGGATAAATTCATGGACAGCGACGATATATGGTAGTGGGTGTTTTTACCTCGAGTAGGTCAACTGGCCTTTTGTAGTCTCCTTATGTTCTATGTTCTTATGTGTGTGTGTTATTATAATATGGTACATGAAACAAGCGTAGCAGAAGCACTGGGTGTCTTCTTCACTGAGTAGACAGTTGAGTGATGTCTGCTAGCGTGTGTGGCTGTGTGCGAGCGTGCGTGTGTGTAGAGATTGCCACCTCACTTGCTCGAGTTGACGAGGGCCTCAGAGAGCGGTTTGCGGTGGGTTTTGTGTTCGAAACTGGATCTATCTTCAGTGTCTAAATTTTCTTTGACTTACATATTTTTGTGCAACATACAAACATCTTATTTCTTATTTCAATTTGATGAAAATAATTGTAAACAATATAATATGCTTTTTACTTATTATTAGGAAAAAGGGAACAATTGTAAGTCGAAGCTACAACCACAAAATGCATTGAAACATCAACACCCACACAGGTTTGAATGCCACATCTTGTTATTTTCTACATTTCTCTAATATATTACAAGCTTTTTTCTTGTCTTTGGCGTTTTTCTATATTAAAAACAATATATATATAATATAAATCTTATGTAGACGATCAACTATAATGGTCTCAAACATCTTACTTTCCTCAGATTTATTTGAAATATATATCCAGATTCCTTCTCATGAAAGCACACACACACCCGCTTCGCTACACCCACGCAGAGGGCCCACATTTCGTTATTTTCAACATTTCCCTAATATATTTCAAGCTTTATGTTTGTTTTTGGTTAGCTTTTATATAAAAAAACAACATATATATTATAAATCTTATTTATTTCTACAACTGTTATGGTCTTGAACGTCTTACTTTCCTCTTATTTAATCGAAATATTATCTCGCTCAGTGTCTACACAGATGAAGTTATGAAGTTTGATGAGCTGTGATTCGTTACATGACCAGAGGCAAAACACTCGCAAACGCAGAAATTCGTATATTGAAAGTGTTTGCGATATGTTGGTCAGAATTTGCCTAGTCATTGCATCTTGGCAAGTGGTCTTGACATTACATGTAAACGCCTATAATATTTCGATTAAATAAGAGGAAAGTAAGACGTTCAAGACCATAACAGTTGTAGAAATAAATAAGATTTATAATATATATGTTATTTTTTTATATAAAAGCTAACCAAAAATAAGCATAAAGCTTGAAATGTATTAGGGAAGTGTTGAAAATAACGAAATGTGGGCCCTCTACGTGGGTGGAGCGAAGCGGGTGTGTGTGTTTTCATAAGAAAGAATCTGGGTATATATTTCAAATAAATCAGAGGAAAGTAAGATGTTTGAGACCATTATAGTTGATCGTCTACATAAGATTTATATTATATATATTGTTTTTAATATAGAAGAACGCCAAAGACAAGCAAAAAGCTTGTAATATATTAGAGAAAGGTAGAAAATAACAAGATGTGGCATTCAAACCTGTGTGGGTGTTGATGTTTCAATGCATTTTGTGGTTGTAGCTTCGACTTACAATTGTTCCCTTTTTCCTAATAATAAGTAAAAAGCATATCGTATTGTTTACAATTATTTTCATCAAATTAAAATAAGAAATAAGATGTTTGTATATTGCACAAAATAATATGTAAGTCAAAGACAATTTAGACACTGAAGACAGATCCAGTTTCGAATACAAAACATCACCCGCAAACCGCTCTCTGAGGCCCTCGTCAACTCATTTTGAACTCAAGCAAGTGAGGTGGCAATCTCTACACACACGCACGCTCGCACACAGCCACACACGCTAGCAAACATCACTCAACTGTCTACTCAGTGAAGAAGACATCCAGTGCTTCTGCTACGCTTGTGATATCCATCACAGGACTTCAAAGATCACAGCCCTACCAGTCTATTTAGACGTAAAATGGAATAGTAAGCAGCCCTGCACTGCGGCAGTTTGCATCCCAGAACCCATGCACAGCCGCAGCTACGTTCCTCAATGAGCTGCCTTGGTTAGTCTTGACCGCTGATAAACCCTGCTCCTCCCGCTGGCCCTCGCCATGCCGCTCCTGCTCGGCCACTCAGCCCCTCCGGACCACTGCCTCCTATTATGAACGACTACACGAAGCAGCCTTCACAGCGATCAACACCAAGCTCCACCATATTCCTCTCCAAGTATGGGAGAGGATGAAAGTCTAAGGATGGGAAGAGTTCTTGGTTCTCCAAGAACTTAAGTGATGTAGCCCCAGACAGGGTCCATTCTTGGTTCCCAAGGACCCTACGTGCACTTTCAAGGAACTCCAATCCCGAGCCCCGACACAGGTAATGTAATATAGAACACCAAACTTGACTTGTAAATGTTTTCATAACCATAAGTAAATACTAATACCCAACAACACCCACTTACCAACTAACCAAAAAAACCCAAGGGACATTAATATCATTCAACAGTCTTTGTCTTGCAAGTATTCTGCTGTTTTTCTCAAAATTTTTCAGAACTGCAACACATACCTGAATGGACTGTGACCCAACATTTTTCGACCGAACTTTACTTCAAGATATTCCACAACGGCACCAGCAAGAACCTGGATAGAAGTCTAAGGATGGGAAGAGTTTCTGGTTCTCCAAGAACTAAAGTGATGGAGCCCCAGACAGGGTCCATTCTTGGTTCCCAAGGACCCTCCGTTCATTTTAAAGGAACCCCAATCCCGAGCCCCGACACAGATAATGCAATACAGAACACCAAACTTGACTTGTAAATATGTTCTCATAACCATAAATAAATACTAATACCCAACAACCCTCACTAACCAACTAACCAAAACAAACCAAGGGACATTAATATCATTCAACATTCTTTGTCTTGCAAGTATTCTGCTGTTTTTCTTAATTTATTTCAGAACTGCAACACATACCAAAATACCACTGGTGTGGTAGTCTGAATGCGGAGAAGGTATGTTGTGGCCACTGGCCAGAGTCAAGAGTGTGGCGACTGCAGTGCTGTAGTTTCAATACAGAATCAGCAGGATTTACATTTCAAATAAATAAGATGAAAGTAAGATGTATGAGATCATGACAGTTGTTGAAATACATAACATTTACATTATTAATGTTGTTTTTAGTATAACAAAAATCCACAAACAAGCATAATGATTGTAATATATAAGGGAATTTGTATCACATAGCGAGATGTTGGCCTCTACCTTAGGTGGAGTCAAGGGTGGAAGCGATGCGAAATATACGGAGAAACCATGATATCTATTTCGAATAAATCTGAAGAAATTAAGATGTTTGGGATAATTTCAGTGCTTATAATTTAAAATATGTATATAATATATGTCGCTTTTAATATAAAAGAAAACTAAAAACAAGCATTAAGATTGAAATATATATTGGGAAAATTGTGGCAACACCAACCAAGACATTTCTCCTTATTCGTGTTCGTGAAAACAGGGCAAGATATTTGGAAGTTTGGCGACACATGTAAACGCTTTACATGTAATGTCAAGACCACTTGCCAAGATGCAATGACTAGGCAAATTCTGACCAACATATCGCAAACACTTTCAATATACGAATTTCTGCGTTTGCGAGTGTTTTGCCTCTGGTCATGTAACGAATCACAGCTCATCAAACTTCATAACTTCATCTGTGTAGACATTGAGCGAGATAATATTTCGATTAAATAAGAGGAAAGTAAGACGTTCAAGACCATAACAGTTGTAGAAATAAATAAGATTTATAATATATATGTTGTTTTTTATATAAAAGCTAACCAAAAACAAGCATAAAGCTTGAAATATATTAGGGAAATGTTGAAAATAACGAAATGTGGGCCCTCTGCGTGGGTGGAGCGAAGCGGATGTGTGTGTTTTCATGAGAAAGAATCTGGGTATATATTTCAAATAAATCAGAGGAAAGTAAGATGTTTGAGACCATTATAGTTGATCGTCTACATAAGATTTATATTATATATATTGTTTTTAATATAGAAGAACGCCAAAGACAAGCAAAAAGCTTGTAATATATTAGAGAAATGTAGAAAATAACAAGATGTGGCATTCAAACCTGTGTGGGTGTTGATGTTTCAATGCATTTTGTGGTTGTAGCTTCGACTTACAATTGTTCCCTTTTTCCTAATAATAAGTAAAAAGCATATCATATTGTTTACAATTATTTTCATCAAATTAAAGTAAGAAATAAGATGTTTGTATATTGCACAAAAATATGTAATTCAAAGAAAATTTAGACGCTGAAGACAGATCCAGTTTCGAACACAAAACATCACCCGCAAACCGCTCTCTGAGGCCCTCGTCAACTCAAGCAAGTGAGGTGGCAATCTCTACACACACGCACGCTCGCACACAGCCACACACGCTAGCAGACATCACTCAACTGTCTACTCAGTGAAGAAGACATCCAGTGCTTCTGCTACGCTTGTTTCATGTACCATATTATAATAACACACACACATAAGAACATAGAACATAAGGAGACTACAAAAGGCCAGTTGACCTACTCGAGGTAAAAACACCCACTACCATCTATCGTCGCTGTCCATGAATTTATCCAACCTATTCTTAAAACAACCTATAGATTTTGCACTCACCACATGACTGCTGAGCATATTCCATTCGTCAACTACCCTATTTGTGAATCAGTTCTTCCCTATCTCTTTCTTGAACCTGAATTTTTCTAGCTTGTAACCGTTCGTTCGCGTTCTACCTGGACCACTAACTATGAGTACCTTATGTCCCCGTTATTGAATCCCTTTCACCATTTATACACCTCAATTAGGTTTTATTGAATCCCATGACCCATTTATACACCTCAATTAGGTCTCCTCTCAACCTGTATCTTTCTAGTGATTTTACCTGAAGACGCTTTAATCTATCTTTATAATCTAAGTTCCTGATCCCATGTATCATCTTTGTCATTCTTCTCTGTATGGCTCCTAACCTATTCATATCCATCCTGTAGTAAGGAGACCAAAACTGAATCGCATAATGTAAATGGGGCCTAACTAAAGCTAAATATAGTATCAAAATTACTTCTGATGTTCTGTTTGTTACTGTTCTGGAAAAACACATTCATATACACACACATACACACAGGGACACACACTCATACACACATACACACGTACATACATACATACATACATAACTATGAGTACCTTACTTATGTCCCCCTTATTGAATCCCTTTCACCATTTATACACCTCAATTAGGTCTTATTGAATCCCATGACCCATTTATACACCTCAATTAGGTCTCCTCTCAACCTGTATCTTTCTAGTGATTTTACCTGAAGACGCTTTAATCTATCTTTATAATCTAAGTTCCTGATCCCATGTATCATCTTCGTCATTCTTCTCTGTATGGCTCCTAACCTATTCATATCCATCCTGTAGTAAGGAGACCAAAACTGAACCGCACAGCAGATTGTGCAAAGGATGAAACACCTTTAAAAGATTATCACTATCATTAGAATCTTCCTCCAGAAATAAATTGTTGAGCTGTTCCATCTTGCTGCCACTGGTGCGGTAGTCTGAATGCGGAGAAGGTATGTTTTGGCCACTGGCCAGAGCAAAGAGTGTGGCGGCTGCAGTGCTGTAGTTTCAATACAGAATCAGCAGGATATACATTTCAAATAAATAAGATGAAAGTAAGATATTTGAGATCATGACAGTTGTTGAAATACATAACATTTACATTATTAATGTTGTTTTTAATATAACAAAAATCCACAAACAAGCATAATGATTGTAATATATACGGGAATTTGTATCACATAGCGAGATGTTGGAGTCAAGGATGGAAGCGGTGCGAAATATACGGAGAAACCATGATATCTATTTCGAATAAATCTGAAGAAATTAAGATGTTTGAGATAATTTCAGTGCTTATAATTTAAAATATGTATATAATATATGTCGCTTTTAATATAAAAGAAAACTAAAAACAAGCATTAAGATTGAAATATATTAGGAAAATTGTGGCAACACCAACCAAGACATTTCTCCTTAAAATCGTGTTCGTGAAAACATTACGAAGTTTGGTGACACATGTAAACGCCTGTAATGTCAAGACCACTTGCCAAGATGCAATCTTCTTCTTCTTCTTCTTGTGACCTCTCGCTTTTTATCGCTTCGTAGGTCCTCTTTTCCTTCACTGTTCTGCTCCTGGTATCTATTATGTCCGTTTCCCCCACGCCTGTGTCAGGAACTCTTTAGCCGCTCTTATGATTTTCTCTCTCTCTCCCTCCTTCTCTCCCCTGTACAGGCCCAGCACTGTAAGGATTCCTCCGTCCTCCTCCTCCTCCAGTCTTCTACACCACTCCTTTCTTCCTAACACTGCCATTATGGATCCTATCAGCTTTTCTCTTTCCTCATCGTACCTGCCACACTCTGCTAAGAAGTGTCCTATGGTCTCCCTGACTCCTCTGCAGCTGTTACAGTCCTGATCTAATCCATCCCTGTTCCTCGCATTCACCTCAAGTGTGCCTGTTCTAGCCTTTACTAGTAGCCTGCTGCCCTAATCTCCTACATGCCATTTGAGTGCCTCAAGCCTCTCCTTACATCTATACCATTTCAGTGTGGACTTAACTTCCATCCCTGCCTGCCATCTAGCTAATCCACCCTCTTCTATCCTTTTCTTTACCTCTCTGGGCTCCATCCTATGCCAGTCCTCTTCCAGATTCTCCCTTCTTTTCCATCTATTCGTTTCTTTCTTCCATGATGACCTGCTATTATTTTCCCTCAGTACCTGCTTTACCACACCTATCCTCATCAAGTCCTTCCATCTTCTTTACGAAATTTAATTTCCCTTTAACTATCCTCTCCCTGAAGGTATTCCAGCCCATCTCTCCTCTAATGGCTTCTATTGTTGTACTGCGTGGAGCACCCAACCCCCACCTACCTATTCTGTTCTGACTCCTCTCCAGCTTTGCTAGGTCTCCCTCCCGGTAATAGGTAATCTCAGACCCATATAAACAGTACGGCACAGCCATCCCCTTCCATAGACTCCTTCCTACTTCATATTTGTTAATTGATCTACCACCTGCATTAATTATCATTCCTGTCATCTTCCTGGCCTTCCCCTCATTAATCTTCATCTGTTTCTCTCCTCCTATTCCTTCTTTACTCACTTCTAACCCTAGGTAAGTGTACCTATCCACCACCTCCAGTATGTTGTTTCC
Source organism: Cancer borealis (assembly GCA_036785275.1). NCBI lineage: Eukaryota > Metazoa > Arthropoda > Malacostraca > Decapoda > Cancridae > Cancer > Cancer borealis. Next base: position 7,852 of record JAXIVD010009088.1, on the reverse strand, counting down.
TAACACCCACTGTCCCTCCTCCTGGCTGTTAAACTCCATCACCTTACATTTCCTATCACTGTACCTAACATTCCACTCCCGCCCATATATATTGGCTACCTGCAACAGCTCTTCCATGTCCACCTTGCTCTCTGCCATTAACACTATGTCATCAGCATAAGCTAGGCAACCTAATCTCCTATCCCCAACTCTGGCTCCCTTCCCTGTCATCCTAATCCTCACTATCAACTCCTCTATGTATAAATTAAATAATGTTGGGGAGATCACACATCCCTGACGTACTCCTACATTGTTTCTAAGCCATCTAGTGCCAATATCACCTAACGTAAACCTCACCTCGTTATCCTCATAC
>JAXIVD010009088.1:0-2500 GCA_036785275.1 Cancer borealis | reverse complement strand
CTTTGATAAACTATACGTGAACGATCCTGCAGAGCGCCATTGGCGAAGTGGGACCTGTTAAGTAACAAGTAACAAGTATCCTATTTGTAAACCAATTTCTGCTTATTCCTTTACTAAATTTACATTTTCTAGTTGAATCCGTTATTTTTTGTTCAATCCTGACTACTGATTGTAAGAACTTTTCCCATCCCCCTTATTAAAACCCTTCACCCACTAAAATACTTCAATCAGATCACCCTTTAACTCTACGCCTCTCCTGTAAGTGTAATTTCAAAAGCTTTAGTCTCCTTTCATAACTGAAATTACGAATCCCTTCTATAATTTTGGTCATCCTTCCCTGCACTGACTCTAATAATCCTATATCCATTCTATAATACGGAGACCCAAACTGCACTGCATAGTCGAGATGAGGTCTGACTAACGCCAAATACAACTTCAGAATAAGCTCAGCACTTCTACTTTTAACACTCATAGCAATGAATCCTAACACCCTATTAGCCTGATTACTAATCTCAATACATTGTTTTCTGGGACGGAGGTCTGAGCTAACCTGTACATCCAAATCTCTCTTACATTTTGATCTATTCAGTTTTACCTTGCTTATGTTGTACCTATTGTGAGGATAAGACATGCATTTATAAATGCATGTCTTATGCAGCTATAGGATTTAGCCTATTATTATATTACTATAATTATTTGATGTATCAATCACTGCAGCTATAACTGTTATTAGCATATAAGCCACTAAGTACAAAACCACTGTAGTACCTCAGTATTGACATTTTAATATCATATCTTTAGTTAGTTATATTGCATTGCCATTACTGTTTCATAACTATATATAACATACTACACTACTTCATTATTAATGATTAAAGGTGATTAAAAAATCCCCCCCATATAGTTCTGCTGGGATTAACGAGAGAGCGCTACCCCTCTCACCAAGAAACTACCGTGAGCCAGGATTGAACTCGCAACATTTACGTCGCGAGCCGAGCACTGTACCACAGAATCACCCGGACCCCTTCATTATTAATGAGTTCCTAGAATAATAATAACGCCTTGTATCCTACTATATCACAGTACTTAAGTATTGAAAAGCTCCTACCATACTCATAACTAGTCATAACTAGTACACTTACATAGCTACTGTACTAAATATTGCTTTTGCCGCCCATTTATTGAATTATAATTATATACTTTGTAAGCTTATAACGAATCTCTTAGAGCAGATCATGAAGATTTTGTAATAAATAAATGAATAAATAAAAAATAAAATATTACAATTGAGTAAGAAAGAAATTAAAAAAATTTTGCTGGTATATTTTAACCTCTTCATTGCCGGCTGCATTACGTACAAGGAGGTGATGTCTCTGTACTGACAAAAAATGTGGAAGGGGATGCAAAATTGTACTCCGCCCCGGATACCAAATAGGAACGCCTCTGGCCACCTCACCACCCACTCGTTTAACCTATCGAAGTCTCCCTGCAGATCTTTTATGTCAGATTCTGATCCAATAATCCTACTTATCTTAGAATCATAAGCAAATTTACTAATATAACTACTAATCCCACCGTCTAAGTCGTTAATGTATATTAAGAATAGTAATGGTCCTAAAACAGATCCTTGTGGAACTCTGCTTGTTACCCCACCACCCCTCACACTTTTTTAGATTTAGCAATTCTAATTCTTTGTTGCCTATCACTAAGCCGCGACCTAATCCAGCGGAGAACTTTCCCATCAATCCCATGTGCTCTAACCTTACTTAGTAGTCTATCATATGGAACCTTATCAAATGCTTTACTGAAGTCAAGGTATATAATATCATAATTCTCATCATTATCTACTGCCGCATAAACCTTCCTATAAAAAGTTAATAAGTTGGTGAGACATGACCTACACTTGGTGAACCCATGTTTTGAATCATTTATTAAATTAGACTTTTCCAAATGTTCTCAAATTTTATTTGCAATAACAATTTACCTACAATTGAAGTCAGACTGACAGGTTGGTAATTAAATATCAATGCTCTATGTCCCTTCTTGAAAATAGGAACTACATTCGCTCGCCTCTGAAGGAACCTCTCCTAAATCCACTAATTTCCTGAAAATATTAACTAACGGCTTGCTAATTACCTCTTTACATTCCTTTATTACCCTGGGATAAACCTCATCTGGACCTGGTGATTTAAACTTCTTCATTTTATCTATTTCTCTTACCACTAATTCCCTAGTTTCTTCAACATCTCTTAGCTTTTCGCTTTTCTCGCCTCTAAATATTTGTTTGCAAATAATGAGGTACCTGATCTCAGACGGGGTTTGTGACCCGCTTTCAGAGGGGAGAAAACAAATCTCACATAAATAAATATATACGGCCTCCTGGCTAGTACAGTGGTAGCGCGCTGGCCTTGCATTCACTTGGTCAGCAGATCGGATCCCCGCCCGGGCTTGTGATGCTAAGTTGTTTACTGGGAGGAACTGCTGTGGTCGGGCACCACAG
>JAXIVD010009087.1:0-16141 GCA_036785275.1 Cancer borealis | reverse complement strand
CCCTTCCCGTGTCGTAGTTCCTCCTTCCCTCCTTTCCACCACCTTTCTGACCTCTTCCCTTCCCCACCCAACCCTATGTCCCTCCTTCCCTTCCCTTCCCTTTTCTTCTCTTCTCTTCCTTCCCTTCTCTTCGTCTCTCCCTAATCATTCCTTCATCTTACCTCATAATTATATTTCCATGCTCCATTGTTATCTACTTTATTTTCTTCTGTGGTCGTGTTTTAATAATGTCGTCCATCATTGCTAGTCTACATGTAAACGAGGGTATAAATGTATGGTGTGTGTGTGTGTGTGTGTGTGTGTGTGTGTGTGTGTGTGTGTGTGTGTGTGTGTGTGTGTGTGTGTGTGTGTGTGTGTGTGTGTGTGTGTGTGTGTGTGTGTGTGTGTGTGTGTGTGTGTGTGTGTGTGTGTGTGTGTGTGTGTGTGTGTGTGTGTGTGTGTGTGTGTGTGTGTGTGTGTGTGTGTGTGTGTGTGTGTGTGTGTGTGTGTGTGTGTGTGTGTGTGTGTGTGTGTGTGTGTGTGTGTGTGTGTGTGTGTGTGTGTGTGTGTGTGTGTGTGTGTGTGTGTGTGTGTGTGTGTGTGTGTGTGTGTGTGTGTGTGTGTGTGTGTGTGTGTGTGTGTGTGTGTGTGTGTGTGTGTGTGTGTGTGTGTGTGTGTGTGTGTGTGTGTGTGTGTGTGTGTGTGTGTGTGGGTGGGTGGGTGGGTGGGTGGGTGGGTGGGTGGGTGGGTGGGTGGGTGGGTGGGTGGGTGGGTGGGTGGGTGGGTGGGTGGGTGGGTGGGTGGGTGGGTGGGTGGGTTGGGTGGGTGGGTGGGTGGGTGGGTGGGTGGGTGGGTGGGTGGGTGGGTGGGTGGGTGGGTGGGTGGGTGGGTGGGTGGGTGGGTGGGTGGGTGGGTGGGTGGGTGGGTGGGTGGGTGGGTGGGTGGGTGGGTGGGTGGGTGGGTGGGTGGGTGGGTGGGTGGGTGGGTGGGTGGGTGGGTGGGTGGGTGGGTGGGTGGGTGGGTGGGTGGGTGGGTGGGTGGGTGGGTGGGTGGGTGGGTGGGTGGGTGGGTGGGTGGGTGGGTGGGTGGGTGGGTGGGTGGGTGGGTGGGTGGGTGGGTGGGTGGGTGGGTGGGTGGGTGGGTGGGTGGGTGGGTGGGTGGGTGGGTGGGTGGGTGGGTGGGTGGGTGGGTGGGTGGGTGGGTGGGTGGGGTGGGTGGGTGGGTGGGTGGGTGGGTGGGTGGGTGGGTGGGTGGGTGGGTGGGTGGTGGGTGGGTGGGTGGGTGGGTGGGTGGGTGGGTGGGTTGGTGGGTGGGTGGGTGGGTGGGTGGGTGGGTGGGTGGGTGGGTGGGGTGGGTGGGTGGGTGGGTGGGTGGGTGGGTGGGTGGGTGGGCCGGGCGGGCGGGCGGGCGGCGGGCGGGCGGGCGGGCGGGAGGGTGGGTGGGTGGGTGGGTGGGTGGGTGGGTGGGTGGGTGGGTGGGTGGGTGGGTGGGTGGGTGGGTGGGTGGGTTCCATTTAACGTTGCAGTCCCAGTCGAGAATAATGTTGTCGGCAGCCTGTGGGTGATCTTTGGCCACCCGGCAGTTTTTCCAAAGAAAAGTGGCCAGCTCGTCGCGGTACTCGAACTCGGGACTCTGAGTTTGTCTATCCGCTTGCTAACCACTAAGCTACCGCCTCCCTTATGTGTGTATGTATATATGTTTTGTTTTTTTATACATCAGAACCGTTGGCGCCAGCAGACTTTTTGTGAAGGCGAAGATGGACTGCCTTATGCCTGGTATTTGGTGTAGGTTTTAGAATGTTTGTAGTGACGCTTTGAATGTTTAAGTTCTCTCTTGAATATGTTGAGAACGTGTGAGGCTTATTACTGCTACAGCCTACAGCCAGAGTTTCCTTTTCTCTTTCTCTCATCCCTTTCCCTCCATTCCTCCCTTTATCTTTTCCTCCCTGTCTTTCCTTCGTCCATTCCGTTCACTCCCTTATCATTTCTCCTTCCTCTGCTGTACTCTCCTCTTCTGATCTTTTGACCCTATCACTCTGCGCCTCTTTCCTCCTTCCTTTCTACCCTTTACTTCCGTTCACTCCTAACCCTTCGTCCTCACCCTTATCCCTTTACTTATACTTCCTTCCATCTGTTTCCCTTCATTTCTCTCTCCCGTCCTCTTTTATGAACTCTTGGGGCCAAGGACCATAAAGAATTTTTGTTCATTAGGTGAGCAGATCCATTTATAGAACAGCCGGACAGAGAGTGACCGATCTGGGAATATGAATGGTGCAATCACAGCCTTACATTCTGGGAAGGAGAAGCAGAGTAGTAGCGGAAATTCTGGTTTTCTTTTCATTTCTTTTTTCTTTTCTTCTTCTTCTATCCCTAGTGTTTTTTGTTTTTTTTCTTCTTTCGCCAATATTGTACTCGTGTAGAAGTGTTGAGAGCATGAAGGGCAAGGTTCCACAAGGAGGGAATCTGGGTTCATTGATGTCCCTTTTTGCTTGTTTTGCTCTCCTCTTCTTTTTTTTATGTGACTAATGCGTTTTTTTATTATATTTTTTGGGGATCTAGTAGTGGTATGGATGTTTTTTTATTTATTGTGGTAGTGTTAGTGATATGATTCTGTGCGTTTCTTGTGTGTGTGTGTGTGTGTGTGTGTGTGTGTGTGTGTGTGTGTGTGTGGTGTGTGTGTGTGTGTGTGTGTGTGTGTGTGTGTGTGTGTGTGTGTGTTGTGTGTGTGTGTGTGTGTGTGTGTGTGTGTGTGTGTGTGTGTGTGTGTGTGTGTGTGTGTGTGTGCGCGTGCGTGCGTGTGCGTGTGCGTGTGCGTGTGCGTGTGCGTGTGTGTGTCTGTATGTGTTTTCATGATTTATTTATTTGTCAAATTTTCTGTTCACTGATTTTTTTTCATTCTAGACCTGTTATTTTTTCTTTAATTACGCATTGCATGTATATTAGGAGAGAGAGAGAAGAAAAAAAAAGAGAGCACTCAAATATATTACAGCAAAGAACACATTTCAACACTATATCTTGAGGGCTTTCGTTACTGTCACCTCTCAATATTTTTTTTCATAATTTCATTTTAGTCATCAATCGTAGTCATGTGATTGCTTCCTGTGTTGCCTAAGGACTGGATGGTACTACTACTATAACCGATATCCCACTGCCAACCATTCCTTGCTCCTTTTGCTTTGTTTTCCCCTAAGGTAATGAAATTATTATTTTAATCAGCGTATAGTCGCCTCAAGCAGTAATCTCATTATAACCCAACAAGCTTTCCGTTACCTGATATACCTGTGTTCATTACCTGAGTATTTCCCTTACACTTTATATTAGTCATTACTTAATTGGAGAGAGTAGTTATTTGTTTATTTGTGTTATTGTATATATCTTTTTACGAGATTGCCTACCAATGCGTTATCCAATTCAGGGTGTTTAAACATACATTACTTCCATGAAGACATGATAGTATTAAAGGCTTGCTTCACTAATAATAATGAGATCATAATATTATGCAGATTGTTACATTTTATATACAGTTTTGTTCTCTCTTTTAAAGGTCAAAATAGAATATGATTATTATTTACTTTGATACTCGTTGTTGTCACTGCAGTCCTCCTCCTCTTCCTCCTCCTCCTCCTCCGCCTCCGCCTCCTCCTCCTCCTCCTCCTCCTCCTCCTCCTCCTCCTCCTCCTCCTCCTCTGCTGTTATATGTTCTTTCTTTGTGTTATTTTATGTTTTTAAATATTTTTTTTCAATATGAAATTCTAATGTTCCTTCTTTTTTCTTCCCCTTTGCCTTGCCTTTCTTGTTTACTCTTTTCCTTTCCCCTTCTTTGTATCCCTTCTTTTCCCCTTCTTACCGTTCCATTCACCTCACTTCACTTCCTTTAAGTTTTTTCTTCTTTCCCTTCCCTTTTCTTCCCAATTGTTGTAACTCCCTACCACCAGCGTTGTTCTATTCATCACAATTATTCATTATTATTCGGTGTGTAATTGTTCACTTCCGAGCCGCCAGGTTGCCAAGGTCACATATATATATACCGCGCATTTGCATAAAGTTTCTTCCATCATCTTCCCTTTGGCCTCCTTCTGCTCCTTTTTTTTTTTTCTTTCTCCCTTCCAAAACATTTTTTTTGTGTGGGTTTGGTTGGTAGCCATCTGTCTACGTCTAAGGTTCAATCTCTCTCTCTCTCTCTCTCTCTCTCTCTCTCTCTCTCTGTCTCTGTCTTTCTCTCTCTCTCTCTCTCTCTCTCTCTCTCTCTCTCTCTCTTCTCTCTCTCTCTCTCTCTCTCTCTCTCTCTCTCTCTCTCTCTCTCTCTCTCTCTCTCTCTCTCTCTCTCTCTCATTTTTCTTCCTCGCTGGCCTCCTGCAATCATCATTATGTTAATCGTTCAGGTATTAGATGAACGTAATTGCAATATTGCCTCGGCTATATTTGGTGGCAATAAAAAGCGTGTGTGACTTTTTCTTGTAAGAGTCAGGATATGCGAGCCTTTCATTACCGAGGAAATGTTGTCGGGTGTTTATTTTCGACTCTCTTGACCTCACGTTTCCGCTTATCGCTTTTCCTGCGGCCGCTTCTGATCTTTTGCTTTACTTATATCTTCTTCCTGCCACTCTCTTTTTCCTTTTCCTCCTTTTCCTTGTTATTCGCCTCCTCTTCGTTCTCCTCCTCTCCCTCCTCTTCCTCTTTTACTTCCTCCTCCTCCTCCTCTTCCTCCTCGACCTGGCGGCAGTGAAGTTACCTTGGTGGTTGAAATAATGGCTCCAAGATGGGCGTAGTCATTTAAATGGCTTAGTGGAGCCATTTAACTTTGAAGGTTGAAATGTGGCCGTCTGCCTAATATGTTTTTTTTGTTTTGTTTTACTCTTTTCTTCTTTTTTATATTATATATATACACACACACACACACACACACACACACACACACACACACACACACACACACACACACACACACACACACACACACACAGGTACAGACACAGACACAGAAACAGACACATACACATACACATACACATACACATACACATACATACACACGCACACCCACCCACCCACACACCCACACCCACACGTTGTTTTCATAGTCCCACGCAATTTTTTTTTTTATGTGTGTGTGTGTGTGTGTGTGTGTGTGTGTGTGTGTGTGTGTGTGTTTGTGTGTGTGTGTGTGTGTGTGTGTGTGTGTGTGTGTGTGTGTGTGTGTGTGTGTGTGTGTGTGTGTGTGTGTGTGTGTGTGTGTGTGTGTGTGTGTGTGTGTGTGTGTGTTTCATGGGCTTTGTGGTTCACCTAAAAACCAGTTTGCTTCAATTTAGAGATTCCTTTTCTCCTTGGCTTTCCGTTGGACGTGTTAGTGGCCGGCGTGTCGTCCCGGCTCGTCAGTCATGCAACACTCGTAATAGTTTCGTTCACCAGACTCGTTATGGTGAGGTCAGAGTTCCCTTTCGTCTCCTCCCTATCCATTTCCTCATTGTTTCCTTTATCCATCTATGTTTTTGCCTTCATGTTAAGTCATTTTCCTTTCATATCTTCTTCATCACCATTTTAGAGTGTCTTGTGTCTTTCTTCCTCCTCCTCCCTCCTCCCTGAATAACCTCATCTCCTCCTCTCCCTTCACTCCTCCCCCCATCCTCCCCAGGGCTGCAGGGGAATAATACGATGCTGTTTTGTCTTTTTTTTATATATACATGTTTCTTTTCAGCCAAGGAAGAGCCAGCCATTGTTATGATCGCAGACAACAGTGTTTGTAATTATCTGTTGTCATCACCGTCACCTCTTTGCCACCTGTCACAAGGAGGAAAGAGTCTGCACGTCCTAATCACTATCATCATCATCATCAGGCACGACCCTTCCCTCACCATCATCATCAGCATCATCATCGCGATTGTTATCTTCACATGCATTTCACGCGATAATATTTAAATTACGTCTTTTTTTGTGTGTGTGAGTTTGTGAGTTTGGTCTTCACTATCTTGTGCGTTGATTCTTCACGAGACACATTGTTACTTTATATTATTGTTGCTCCAGTGATAACACACACACACACACACACACACACACACACATACACACACACACACACACACACACACACACACACACACACACACACACACACACACACACACACACACACACACACACACACACACACACACACACACACACACACACATTTGTAACTTTATTATTTATTTTGTGTGCATAAACAATAAGCCGACTTGATAGTGTGCGTGTGCGTGTGCGTGTGCGTGTGCGTGTGCGTGTGTGTGTGTGTGTGTGTGTGTGTGTGTGTGTGTGTGTGTGTGTGTGTGTGTGTGTGTGTGTGTTTGTGTTTGAAGTAGTGAAAACTTCTTATCTTTTTACTTTACCCGACTCGGTATTCTATTCTCTTATATTTTACTTCGTGCGAGTATTTATTTTTTGTCATACACACTAGAATATCAACATATTTATTATTCACCTTTATTGTCTAATTCCACTCAATTGTCTTCTATCCTATCATATTCTCTCATATTATTCTTCCTCCGTCTCTCATACATATCTCTTTTATTCAAATATATTATCCATCCTGTTTGCCTTGTTTGTTTTATATATTCTTCTTACTGTTTTGTTTATATTGTTGTGGTTTTATCCTCTATTCTCTCTTCCATTCTTATAACGAGTACAAGTTTTGCGATTGAGGGAACGAAGGAAGGAAGAAGGAGAAGGTGATGGAGTTTATTTATCTCCTGACATTTTGATGGAGTAAACTGTTTACTTCCACTGTTCTTTTTCTTTTTAATTCTATAAACTTTTCTCAGTCTCGCCTGTTCTTCCCACTGATGAATATGAGATTGGCAGCCCCGGGAGGGAGAAGAAGGAGGAGGAGGAGGAGGAGGAAGGAGATGGAGGAGAAGGAAGAGGAGGAGGAGGAGGAGGGGTTGAAGGAGAAGCTTTTGGACCTTGATGGGGTGATGTACTCGTGTCTTGTCCTTGAACTGATCTAAAAAAAAAAACAGATAAACGGGCAAGAGAAGGAGTAACTTGACCTTCTGCTCTCTGATTCACCTCCAACTGAATGCCAAACCTTGGGGGAGGGAGGATGAGGAGGGGAGAGGCGAGGGTGTTGTGGGGTGTAGTGGGGTTCGGTTGGGTAGGGCTAGTGGTTCTTGCAGTTGGTGATGCATGGCGGGAAGGGGTGGGGTGTTGGGAGGCGTAAGGGTAGTAATAGTGTGTGGTGTGTGATTTACTGGGTGTGTGTATGCATGTGTTTAAGGATTGGGTATAGCATTTACATATGAAAATCTAGTAAAACATGAGAAAGAGAGAGAAAGAAAGAGTCAGACACAAGTGAGGAGCAGGAAGAGAAGTAGGAACAGAAGCAGGAACAGAAGCAGTCGAGGAGGTGAGGGAGACAGAGACAGCAGGAATAGCAGGGCAAGAGGCGGCTGTGGCTGGGAGCAATAACAGAGCGTGTAGTGAGCCGGCTGCCGTGCGCTTCGCCTCCGGTTTATTGTTCAAGCAACACAATCTGATCCGGTCATGGCAAGTCCTGAATGGCGAGCAAACCTACGATAGTGTCCGTGAATGGCACTCTCCTCCTCCTCCTCCTCCTCCTCCTCCTCCTCCTCCTCCTCCTCCTCCTCCTCCTCCTCCTCCTCCTCCTCTTCCTCTTCCTCACCAGATACCCTTGTTATAGACCAACAAGTTTCGTGGTATCTGTTCTTCCAATGAAATCTTAAGTAATCTTATGTAATCCTCCTCCTCCTCTCTCCCTTCCTCTCCTTCTTCTTCCTCTTCTCCTTCCCTCCTCCACACAAGCTATTGACACACTCCAATCCCTACATACTGCTGTTGTCTTCCTCCTCCTCCTCTTCCTCCTCTTCCTGCTCATCCTCTTCCTCTTCATCCTCCTCCTCCTCCTCTTCCTCTTCATCCTCCTTTTCCATCTTAATATCCTTTTTTCATCACTTTTCATTGATATTTTTCTCTACTTTCATTACTTTCTTTTCCTTGCTTCCTCCTAGTGGCTCCCATTTTCTGTCTTTCTTTCTCCCTTTACTCTCTCGTCATTATTTTTTCATCCTTTCCTTATGAATACTTCTGTCTTTCACATCCTCTTCTTCCTCCTCATCCTCCTCCTTCTCTTGCTTCTCATTGACACTCACTCCCTCCCTTGTGCTTGATACCTGTTATTTCCACCTTCCTTCCTTTCCAGTATTTCTCTCGCAGTAACTCCTCCTTCCCTCCTTCCCTCTTTCCCTTCCTTCCCTTCCTTCCCTTCCTTCCTCTGACCCAAATTAACGCCTGAAAAAGCATCCATCCACCTTGAGGTTCGGTTTGAGAACTGATGGTGATAGACACATCTGGACACACACACACACACACACACACACACACACACACACACACACACACACACACACACACACACACACACAGACACAACCCCCCCCCCACACACACACACTACCTGTTTTCCAATTTCTTTTCTTTTCTTCCTTGAGCAACACATGTTTATATTGATTTTTCTTCTTTCCTTTTATCTTTTCCCCCTGAGACACCCACTTCATTATAAAATTCTTCATAACTTATACTTGCTAGCGTCATCATGATGCTAAACTTATAAGCAGCATCGAGTCAATTTAAACTTTTGCTCACCTCTAAGAAAACACCTTAGATTAGCTGGTCTGAACAGAGGACCCGCACCTGTCTCTCTCTTGTCTTTTTTTTTTCTCTCTCTCTCTCTATCTCACTTTTTCTATTTTCATTAGTCAAACATTGACAGTCTCTAGCAGGGGCGGGGAGAGGCTGGAGGAAGGAGGTGGGGAGGACCAGCCTCACCTCCACTCACTATCACCTGCCTCACCCAGGCTCACTATCACCTGGCTCAGTACTAATCAACCACCTAATTAAGCATTAACATACAAAATACCTTGTACTTACCTGTGCCGTGATGTGATAGTCTATGTATATATATTTGTCATACAGCTACTTTCGTCTTGTTTATTTGTGTTTAAATTGTGTTGTGTGGTGGAGATAGATAGATATTACGTTCATAATATTACCTGATGGAATTATTTTATGTACGTATATTTAGAAGAAGTGACAGAAGAGACAGCTGAAATAATACAAAATTCCTAAGTATTCCGTGACTTGAATTACTTGATGAAACTTATAATACGAAACTTACATTAGGAGTGGAGGGAAGGAAAGGAAGGAAGGGTTGTGGATAGAAGAAAGGACGAAGAGGGAAGAGAAGGGAAGGAGGGGTAGTGTTTTCTCACCTGCTTAAAGACTCAAATCACGTTGGTGCGTTAGGTATATATATCTAAGGTAAGGTCGTGTAAGGCCATGTTGACTCTAGGTATCCTCTTGGTTAACTCTCTCTCTCTCTCTCTCTCTCTCTCTCTCTCTCTCTCTCTCTCTCTCTCTCTCTCTCTCTCTCTCTCTCTCTCTCTCTCTCTCTCTCTCTCGCTCTCGCTCTGGCTCCCTCTCTCTCTTTGTGTCTGTCCTGGCAGGTGCGTGTGTTACCCTAAACAAACACTTCATCCCCGCGCCCAAACAAAGCCGCCTCAATTGCATTGTTAAAACTAGTTTGCTCCTTTTTTTTTTCCCCCTCCTGCATGTCACTCCGTCTCCCGCCAGCAGGCATTCTGGCAGACAGAGAGGCAGACACACGCCCTGGGTCACGAGGCTGTCTGTGGTGGGTAAGGAATAAGGTGAGGAGGTGGAAGGAGAAAGGAAATCAACTGTACAAGTAAGGAAAGAGAGAGAGCAAGAGAGTGGATATAAAAGGAAAGAGGAGGAAGGAGACTTGATGGAAAGAATGAGGAGAACGTAGGAGAAGGGAAGAGAGAGGAGAGGGAGATGGAAGAAAGGAAATTTGCCTTCGTGTGCGTGCAATAAATCTTTGTTTCCTTTTCATCCCATAGCAGCACTGGGTTGATGCCGAGGGGAGAGTCGGTGTGTTTGTTCATTTTCCCGGGAATCGTGAAGCAAAAGTGGGAGAAAGAACTCTTTGTTTTTTTTACTCTACTCTATATCCGCCTTGCTGTTAGCGCATAGGAATGTAAATCATGTTTTTTTTTTTACTATATGGATTTTTAACTCCTGTTCGTTATGGCTTTGTAAGGTAAACTGCAGGAAAGTATTTTTTTTCTTATTATTTTTTTGTTTTCATCAATGGTACCGTGAGTTACGTGGAAACAAGTCATTGATGTTATTTCCATGCCATCTAACATCACCTTTCTCTCCTATTATTCCCTTTTCCTCTGCCCCTATAAAGTGAAGTTTCCCTGTTTCCCTGTATCAGTTTATCGGGAAAATAACACACATATACACACGTCCATGATAATGATGATTCTTAACCCTTCCCTAAACCAATTTTTTTTTAAGGGGAAAGTGAATAAAAAATAGGAAACATTTTTAATCAGGGAAAACCAGTCAGTGGGGAAATTAGTAAGACGAAGCTGCCTTTTGGGTTGAAAGGTAATAGTTGGGTTCGAATTGATTATTTAGCAGCAGAAAAAAAATATTATAATGTACATTTATTTTATTTTCATTTCATTTTATTCAAGTTTGTTTATGGTTTCTTATTATTTCCTCCTTTTCTTTTATTTTCCTTATGTTTTATTTTTCCTCTTTGTGTTCTTCTACTGTCAAATTTTCTTCCTTTACTGTTAACTTCCTTTTTTTTTTTGTGTGTGTGTGTTTATTCATTTTTCCTTTCATTGTGTTTCGCTTCGTTTCCCCTTCTCTCTCTTTCTCTCTCTCTTTCTCTCTCTCTACTTTATATTTCCTCCTCACCTCCTTTCACCATTCTCCCCTTTCTTCTTTTTTTTTCTTTTTTCCCCAACTCTTGCTTCTCTTTTCTTTATTCTATTTTTGTTATTCTTTCTATATTTCTCTTTCTCTCTTTCTGCCAACATCACGGGTTTTTGCTCTTTGCTCTTCCCTCTCTTGATCCCTTCCTTTCCTCCTTCCCTTTCTCTCTCCTCACCTCCTTTTTTTTCTCTCTCGTCCCCATCCCTCCCTCCATCCATTCTTTATTCCTTTTATTTCATTCTCTCTATTATTTCCTTCCCTCCTGTCATTCTTTTGATCTTTTCTTCCTTCTTTTCTTTCTTTTCTGATGTCCTTCTTTCATTCGTTTGTTGCTTTCTTCCTTACTTCCTTCCTTTCTTTCTTTCTTGCTTTCTTTCTTTCTTTCTTCCTACCTTGCTTTCTTCCTTCTTCCCTTCCTTCCTTCCTTCCTTCTTTCCTTCTTTCTTTAAATCATTCATTATTTTTTCTTTCCTCCCTTTCTCCTTCTTTCTTTCCTTCCTTCCTTCCTTCCTTCCTTCCTTCCTTCCTTTCTTCCTTCCCCTCGCTGCTAAAGATGGAGGGAAGAGGAATATGAATCAGCCTGTTTCAGAAGCTTACTCAACCTTGATTAAAATTAAATGGATCTTCCTACCTTCCCTCCATCCCTCTGTCCCTCCCTCCATCCCTCCCTCCCTCCTTCCCTTCTTCACTCACTCCCTTACTCCCTCCTTCCTTCCTTCCACACAAGACCATCTCGACCTCCTCCTACTCCTCCTCCTCTTCCTTGTAATTTATCTCTCCCTCCTTTCCTTTCCTCCTCCCTCCCCATCCTGACCCTCCTATTCCCCTTCTCTCCCTTCTCTCCCTTCTCTCCCTTCTCTCCCTATCTCCCTCCCTCCCTCCTTTCCTTCCGTCTTATCCCACGTCTTTCCTCCGTTTAATTACGTTCCATATTATCAGGCTTATTTTTTTTCTCCTCCTCCTCCTCCTCCTCCTCCTCCTCCTCCTCCTCCTCCTCCTCCTCCTCCTCCTCCTCCTCCTCCTCCTCTTCCTCCTCCTCATGTTAGCTCCTTCCTTCTTCCTCCTTCCTTAATCTCCCTCCTATAATTTTCAGATTGCCTTCCTCTCCTTCATTTCTCGCAGCGGACTTGGTATTAATTTCTTTGTAAGTATTTTGTCCTCCTCATTTTCCTTGCTTCTTTATTTATTTTTTTTATTTTTTTTTTTTTCGTAGTCGTATGTTTATTTTCTTTCTTATTATGTTTTTTTTTTTTTCTCTGGTTCTTCATTTTGTTCCTCTTCTTGTTTTTTTTTTTTTTGTATTTTTTTTTTCATCGCGTAACCTTTGTGTTTGATTTGTATTCTTCTTATTTATGTTCTATTTTATTGTTCTGTTTATCTTTGTGATTTTATTGTTCTTAAAAATGCATTCTCACAACACATCTCTTCCACCATCTCACCTTCTCTCTCTCTCCTCCTCCTCCTCTTCCTCCTCCTCCTCCTCCTCCTCCTCCTCCTCCTCCTCCTCCTCCTCCTCCTCCTCCTCCTCCTCCTCCTCTTAAGCCATCACCTCTTGACACCAATCCTTGTCACACCGCTTGTCGCCCTTCCCGTCCCGACCCCACCTCTACCCACTACTCCAATTACCTCTCCTCCCCTCCTTCCCCATCCCCTCAGATCCCCTCCTCTCCCCACCCAACCTTTCCCCTCACAACTCCACCTCTACCTAGTACTACATTTACCTTTTCCCTTTGCCTCCCGTCCCCTCAGATCCCCTCCTCTCCCCTCCCAACCTTTCCCCTCCTCTCCCCTCCCAACCTTTTCCCTCCTCTCCCCACCCGACCCCGCCCTATTCCGTCCCCCACTTCCGCCATGACCCTCCGTGGGGAAGGAGGAAGGTCAAGGATCCTCTTTGTATCCTGCCGGCACCTCCTCCCTTCCCTTCCCTTCCCTTTCCTTCCCTTCCCCTTGTTTTCCCTCTTCATTCAGTCAGTGACCCTGTGCTCCTGTCCTGTGACCTGACCTTCTGACCTTCACCTCACATCCTAGTATTGTATTTATTCATCATTGTTTAAGTTATCCCCATTTTTCTCCTGTTCTAACTTTTTCTTTCTATTTCTTACTCTTCTTCTTCTTCCCGCTCCATTTTTTTTTTACAATGTGCATGTTCATCTCTCGTGTGTGTGTGTGTGTGTGTGTGTGTGTGTGTGTGTGTGTGTGTGTGTGTGTGTGTGTGTGTGTGTGTGTGTGTGTGTGTGTGTGTGTGTGTGTGTGTGTGTGCGTGGCTCTTTATTAGTCCTGATCACGCTTGTACACCTCTTCCCCCTCCTCCTCCTCCTTCTCCTCCTCCTCCTCCTCCTCCTCCTCCTCCTCCTCCTCCTCCTCCTCCTCCTCCTCCTCCTCCTCCTCCTCCTTATCTTCCTCCTCCTCCTCTTCTTTCTTCTATCTCACCTTTTCCACCACTTTTTTCCTCCTTTCATTTCCATTTCACAATTTTTTCTTCATTGCATTCCTTCCCTTCACACTTCTTTTCTCCTATTTTTTTTCTCTTCCAGCTCCTTTTCCTCCCATTCTCATTATCTCCTTCCTTCTATTCCTATTTCATTGTATCTTCTATTATATACACACACACACACACACACACACACACACACACACACACACATACACACACACACACACACACACACACACACACACACACACATACACCACTTTACACTCGCACCTAAACTACTCCAGCAAAACTTAAGCCGGGAAACAGGAAGGCTTTGTAAAGGAGAACATTCACCACCACCACCACCACCACCATCACCACCACCACCACCACCACCACCACCACCACCACCACTATCTTCATAATGATACGAAACACTTGAAACATAGTGAGACAGGATTGAAGACATGAAAAATTAATATGCTGAGTGAATGCTTATGAAGTACACGTTCAAAAAGGATGTATTACGATAATATTTGACCTGAGAGAGAGAGAGAGAGAGAGAGAGAGAGAGAGAGAGAGAGAGAGAGAGAGAGAGAGAGAGAGAGAGAGAGATGTATGGAGAGGCGGAGAAGAAAAGACTGCTGGATAGAGATAGGAGTGCGTGTGAGTGACGTTGATGGTGTGGAAGGACGTGTAGGGATGAGTGGACGAGGGTGAAGCGGTGCATGAGTGTGAAGGAGGCGTGGCAGGGGTGAGGAGTGAAGGGGAAGGCGTGGTAGGGGTGAGGAGGGAAGGGGAAGGCGTGGGAGGAGGAGGGAGAGAATCAGTGAAGCGAAGATAGAAAGTACATGAATAAATGGATAAAAGAGGAAGTAATGACACTGTACATTATTTTTCTGATACTTGTGATGATTTTATGGACGCTCTCGGGATTACAATAGGCGATTGGTGTAGTAGTAATAGTAGTAATAGTAGTAGTAGTATAGTAATAATTGTTGTGATGATAGTAGTGGTATAGTAGTTGCATTTATTATCATTATACATCTTGACTCCGGGCATAAAGTCTTGCCAAGCCGCGTCCTCACACTACACTGCCGCTGATTAAGTCAAGGCGGAGACAACTTGCAAGGCTTGAGCAAGGTTTAGGGTGAGAGGGAGAGAGAAAAAAAAAGTTATGAAATAAAATAAACTTTAATAACAAGGCGCAAAGTTTGTAAAAAATAAAACTAAACTTAGGCAATAAAGGCAAATTTAGTGAGTAAGTTGGCAATGCATGTGAGGAGGACAGAGTGTGAGGGAAGGGAGGTTGGGGGTGGAAATGGGGAGAAGAGGGGAGGGGAGGGGAGACGTATGTAGTGGGGGAGATGGAGGGGAGGGGGAGGTGGGTGGTAGGTGTGTTGGTGGGTTGGTTGGTTGGGTGGGAAAAGTTTTTATCATACTTATAAAAACCGATTTTTCACCCCAGGGGCTGACGTGGGAAAAGGCAAGGGGGAAGAAGGAAGGTAAGGGGTAGAGGGTAAGGGGGAAGTTGAGGCATGCCAGGGAAGGAACAGGTGGGGTGACCTTGAGAGGAGGGTGATGGGCGCCTTGGAGGTGATCTGCTTCGTGATTTGAGTCGAGCGCAAGAAATAGCAAGGAATGAGGAGAGGGAGAGGGAGAGAGAAGGAGAAGCAAGTTTATACAAGGTAGTGATATGCTGTGATCAAGACGATGAAGACGTGTACGTAATGAGTCCAAATAAGAGTTGTTACAGAGTTATTTACTTACATACACACGTGAGAGATTACCAGAGACGTAATAGAAATTTATGCATGAACGTGAGCAATTAAGGAGAGATATGAAGAGACTCACTCAGACAAGGGTGGGAGAAGGGTTAAGAAATATAGTGTAATACGTGTGATAGGAAGGTGGACTCTTGTTTATGAGGAAGGAATATTTGCATGATTTTCAGGCGTTGTGGAGCTGTTGGAAAGTTATCTAATCCACGTCACGAAGCTGGGATGTGTGTGTGTGTGTGTGTGTGTGTGTGTGTGTGTGTGTGTGTGTGTGTGTGTGTGTGTGTGTGTGTGTGTGTGTGCGTGTGCGTGTGAGCCTTCCTCAATATATTTATTACATTTAAAGTTTCATAGCAGTGAATACAATCTAATGCCTTATATAATGATGCATTCCAAGACTCTTCTCTAACCACGATGACATAAAATATACATTAATACAAAAAATATAAACACAAAAAATAAGTTTCATAAGTATTTAAACCCCGAAAAAAGTAAAATAATCCATCACCTTATAATAATAATACATTTTTAGGCATTTTATTTTCTCTTTAGTGTTTAATACAGCTTTAGTTTTATTAGTGTTTTCTTCAGATAATTATTTCCGCATCACCTTGCCTCGGGCCTGGCCAAGCCGCTGTGCCTTGGACGTTGTCATAAAAAAAGGACGTTATTTTTTCACCCGATATTAAACCCAAATAAGGTCGTCCACGTTTATAAATTCGTTTATGCAAATTTTCCCAATTAACGGATGATGAAAATGTCGTGTGCTCGTGAAAACTTAGTCGAGGAGGAGGAGGAGGAGGAAGAGGAGGAGGAGGAGGAGGAGAAGGAGGAAAAGGAGGAGGAGGAGAAGGAGGAAAAGGAGGAGGAGGAGGAGGAGGAGGAAGAGGAGGAGGAGGAGGAGGAGGAGGGGCATGGGAATGAGCAGCTGGATGACGAAAACTTGGAAAAGCAAAAGGAGGAGAAGGAGAAGGAGGAGGAAAAGAAGAAGGTAGATGATGGAGATAAGCCATTAAATTCGGTATTAAAATAAAAATTAAATAAAAGATACTTAAAAACTAAATATTTTCCTCCTTGATCGTGGTGTCACCCTACCCTCTGCACATTGTATTTCCAACTTGCATACTTTATTTAACCTTGGAAGTGAGGAAGAACAGCGCTCATCT
>JAXIVD010009086.1:0-7500 GCA_036785275.1 Cancer borealis | reverse complement strand
CATCACTACCATCTTGGGACACACGCCTTGCCTTGCCTTGCCTTGCTCTGCCCCTGTCGCCGTTAAGGGACGGGTGGGTGGGGGGATGTAAGGATCCAGTAGCTGCAGCCTTACGTCACGGTATTGGCCTCACCCCCAACCCCCCTCACACACACACACACACACACACACACACACACACACACACACACACACACACACACACACACACACACACACCATGTTGACACTTTGGCTGAGGGACCGTTTACCCGAGAGATGACTCCACCCGTGACCCTGGAGACACACACCCACACGCCCTCACGCCCTCACCTACCTTGTGTGGGGAGGAGGGGGGGAGGGGAGCTTAGCGGCGCGCGGGGGTGTTGTCAGGGCGTGGCAGTGCCAAGGTATGAGGAGCAAGGGCGAGGCGAGGCGGCGTGAGGGTGGCGGAGGCTGTATGTAAACAACGCCTCCTCTGTGTGTGTGTATGTCTGTCTGTGTGTGTGTGTGTGTGTGTGTGTGTGTAAGGGGGGGTAGGGGGTAGGGCAGGGGTCGGGCGGGCCCATGACCATCACCACTCCTGTGTTCTTCGCGCGCGACAAACGTCCAACATGAATTAATTAAACCTGAGCGTCGTTTTTTTTCTCTCTCTCTCCTGAACTGGACGATGGAGGGAAGGGAGGAGGATAGAACAGCTGAGAGGGAGAAGGAGGGATGAAAGAATGGAAGAGGGATAGAACAGCTGACAGGGAGAGAGAGAGAGAGAGAGAGAGAGAGAGAGAGAGAGAGAGAGAGAGAGAGAGAGAGAGAGAGAGAGAGAGAGAAAGGGAAGGGAGGCATGAAAGAGGGGGTGGAGGAGGTAGGGATGATTGGAGGAAGGAGAATAAGTTGGCAAGATAAAGGGAGTAAAGAGTAAGTATGATTGATTTAGGGAGGGAGTGAAGGATGGTTAAGTGTCTGAGATGAACCAAGGAGGAGGAGGAGGAGTGTAGGGAGGAGATGAGGACGTGTAGGAAGGAGACAGAGGGGATTGGAAGCGGGAAGGAGGATGAAGAGTGAGTGAGGGAGGAAGCGCCGTGACCAGGATGACTGTGTGGTGATGGTGGTGTGGTGGTGGTGGTGGTCTGTACAGTGTTACCAGAGGAGTGAGGGTTACAGCGAGGCACTGAGGAGGCGTACTGTGGTGTGGTGAGGTGAGGTATAGTGTGGTGAAGTGTGGCAAGGCAAGCAAGGAAGGAAGGGCAAGGTTTGTAGTATTGGTGTTGTAAATTCATTGAAAGTTTTGTGGTACACCTTGACTTCAACTGTACGTGTGTGTGTGTGTGTGTGTGTGTGTGTGTGTGTGTGTGTGTGTGTTTGTGTTTGCGTGTGTACCCGCGAACGTAACATGTCAGTAAATTATTATTTGCGGCTGCTTCGCTCACACCCCGTATTTCAAGACACGGCTGGCAGTGTTCCTCTCCCTCCCTCCTTCCCCTCCTCTTCCTCCCTCCCTCCTTTCCCTCCTTTCCCTCCATGAACTACCAACTTCTTTTCACTCCCTTCCTCTCTCACTCTCCTTTCCCCTTCCTCATTCCCTCCATCGCCTCTCCCTCCCTCCCTGGACCACTACCTTCTTTTTCCTTCTTTCCTCACTCTTCTCTGCTTTTCCCTTACCTCCACCTCTCCTCCACCTTTCCTTCATCCCTCCTCCACCTCCCCTCAACCTCGCCTCCCTCCCCCCACGTCTTCGTCTGCGTTCCAAACAACAAACTGTTTCCGGCACACCCAGACTCGTAATTTGGACTCTGGGGGATCACCATAAAGTGTGTGTGTGTGTGTGTGTGTGTGTGTGTGTGTGTGTGTGTGTGTGTGTGTGAGAGAGAGAGAGAGAGAGAGAGAGAAAGGGGGGAAGGGGGCGTGGGACTTCTGGCGGAGGCGTTGAAGGTGAAACGAAGATGTGTGTAAAGGTGAGGAAAGCGAGCGAGGAATAGGGAATGAATGTAGAGGGGAAGGGGAAGGTGTGTGTGTGTGTGTGTGTGTGTGTGTGTGTGTTTGTCAAGGATGAGAGTCAAGGCAACGAATGTGTTAAGATGAGAGGGTGTAGGTAGGTGTGTATGTGTACGAGTGAGTGTAGAATGTAGGGGCGTGTATGTATGTATATGTGGTGGGGTTAGGGTGGGGGTGAAGTCCCTGGCGACACGCGGGAGGGAAGGAATGAGTGAGGGAAGTAGAAGGAAGGGAAGGAGGGAAGGGGAGGGAAGGAGGGAGCCTTAAGGTGGCGTGACGGTAGCGGAAAGTGAGACAATTGCATCCAAAGTGACGCGAAATGACCATTGTTTTGCGAAAATTGGCGGAGCGAGTGAGTAGCGAGGAGGCGCCACAACAGACGGGAGGCGCTACTTGTCTGGCATCGATCAAAGGTGTGTGTGTGTGTGTGTGTGTGTGTGTGTGTGTGTGTGTGTGTGTGTGAAACGCCATAAGGAGTTTCAAACAGCGAGGTTATTAGTACGAGAGAGAGAGAGAGAGAGAGAGAGAGAGAGAGAGAGAGAGAGAGAGAGAGAGAGAGAGAGAGAGAGAGAGAGAGAAGCCCCTCTTCACCCAAGGGGGAGCCGCTTTCCCCTCTCATCTTGAGGTAAAGCTTCTCTTCTCCCCTCTCCTTTCCCCTCCGTCCCCTTCTTCCTCTCACTGTCTCTCCTCCCACCACTTAACTCTCACAAACGAACAGGAACTTCCCACTCACATAATAATGATAATAAAGATAATGACAATAAACGTAATGATAATAGTAATTATAATGATGATAATGATAATGGCCTTCAAATTACTGCTTCCTACAATCAAATCGTTCAGTGTCATTTAGTTAACCTTCAGTGGCTGTGGTTTTCGTTATCTTCCTTCACACGTATTTTAGTGTCAAGGCAGTGGTGGTGGTGGTGGAGGTGGTGGTGGTAGTGGTAGTGGTAGCAGTGGTGGTGGAAGTGGTGTTGATACTTTTGTTATCGGTAAATGTTGACGTAACATCCACAAACCGGACGCGTGTGCTCCCATTTGTGTATGTGTGTGTGCGGAGAGAGAGAGAGAGAGAGAGAGAGAGAGAGAGAGAGAGAGAGAGAGAGAGAGAGAGAGAGAGAGAGAGAGAGAGAGAGAGAAAGAGAGAGACGTAATGTTCTGTATATATAACACCAGAAAAATAGAATGGGTATGGTAGTGACGGTGACTAAAGAACACACACACACACACACACACACACACACACACACACACACACACACACACACACAGCTTGAGGGCGTCACTGTAGTACCTTATTACTTTTGTTCAATCAAGTGGATTTATGAGTGTAATCAAAACAGTGTATGGGCGGCAATTATACAGGTGATCCCGGGGTGACTGTGTGTGTGTGTGTGTGTGTGTGTGTGTGTGTGTGTGTGTGTGTGTGTGTGTATGTGTGTGTGTGTGTGTGTGTGTGTGTGTGTGTGTGTGTGTGTGTGTGTGTGTGTGTGTGTGTGTGTGTGTAATATCGTCCACTCATCCACCACAAAGGTATCGAACGAGACATACGCATTAAAATCATGAAATACCTGTAGACCAGTAGCATCCACCTGCGTACTGGGAGGCTATCGAACACACACACACACACACACACACACACACACACACATACACATACACACAGTAGTTTAAGTTGTGGAAACCCTAACCACAGACACCACAATCACCCCTACAACTACCACTACTACCACCACCACCACTACTACTACTATCACACCCCGCCTCCTCCTCCTCCTCCTCCTCGTATTTAGTGTTATGGGGGCAGTTTTGCTTCTCGTTGGGCGGGGCACGCAGGCAAATAGCACCTCTAAATGAACAATGGCCACGTATGAGACTTTAATGTTCTACTAAATCCAGACGGAGTTGCGTACTATCACGGTACTGCGCCAGGGAGGGGAAGGGGGGGAGGGGGGAAGGGTAAAAGGGGAAGAGTACTGGAAAAGAAGGGGGAGGAAAGGTAAGGTAAGGGAGAGAGGATGGGTAAGAGTACTGGAAACTAAGGTAGGGAGGAGGGGAGGAAAGGTAGCAGGTAAGGTAAGGTAAGGGAGAGAGGATAGGTAGGAGTACTAGAAAGAGAGTAAGGGGAAGGGAGGAGAGTAGAGGTAGTAGGTGAGTTAAGGGTGGGAGGAAGAGGGGATAAGTAGTGCTGGAAAAGAGGAGGGAGAGGAAAAGAGGGGAGAAAGGGTAACAAGTGAGGGAAAGGGAAGAGGAAGAGGGGATTGGTGAGTACTGTAAGAGGAATAGAAGGGAGAAAAAGGAGCAAGATAAGGGAGAAATGAATAGAGGATATGTGAGTAATCCAGAAGGAGGGAGAAGAACGAGGTGAAAGGAACGGTGAGGAAAAAGAGAAAGGAGATTGTTGACATAGGAAGAACAGATACTAGAAGACCTTTTGATCTATTACAAAGGTATATGGTGATGTAGATAGGACTACTAGTAAGCACGTGTAGGAGAGGAAGGGGAAGAAGAAGAGGAGGAGGAGGAGGAGGAGGAGGAGGGTGGCTACTGATAGGACTGGAATGGGTGTGGAGTAAAGGGTGATGACATGGTGAGGGGAAGGATGAGGGGGTGAAGAAAGAAGGGTTATCTAGGTGACATTACCAGAGAGAGAGAGAGAGAGAGAGAGAGAGAGAGAGAGAGAGAGAGAGCAGCTAGTTGGGGTTAAATCACTTCGGGTATGTCAGATTGCGAAGTCTTGGGCTGATAGTGACTAGACGGACTCGTGATGCTTCCAACCACCGCCAGCTCATCTCCTCCTCCTCCTCCTCCTCCTCCTCCTCCTCCTCCTCCTCCTCCTCCTCCTCCTCCTCCTCCTCCTCCTGACGTGCCTTTCTCCCTCATCCATCGCTGACACTGATGCTGCGGTGGAGGTGAATCTGCGTTGTGGTATTTCTTAGAGAGAGAGAGAGAGAGAGAGAGAGAGAGAGAGAGAGAGAGAGAGAGAGAGAGAGAGAGAGAGAGAGAGAGAGAGAGAGACACACACAGACACAGACACAGACACAGAGACAGAGACAGAGAGAGAGAGAGAGACAGACAGACAGACAGACAGACAGACAGACAGACAGAGAGAGAGAGAGAGAGAGAGAGAGAGAGAGAGAGAGATCGACGTGCAGGTCAGTTTTTCTAAGTTGAACACAAGGGTTGTATCCGGGCAGTATTTTTCTGACAAGGAACATTTAGTGCCTTTTGCCGCCCGCCATCCCCTGCAGCAGCCACAGGGGAGGGGAAGGCGGGGAGGGAATGGAGGGGAAGGTTGGGGGGGGGAAGGTTCTCTCCAGTCTGAGGATTGAACCATTGAAGGACCTATTTTGGAGTTTGAGTGCTGGAAAAAAGGGGAGTGTGTGTGTGAGTTTGGACGGCTGGAACGAGAGTGTGGGAATGTTAGGGATTATACGTGTTTTCTGGTGCCATTTGTGTGTGAGAGAGAGAGAGAGAGAGAGAGAGAGAGAGAGAGAGAGAGAGAGAGAGAGAGATGTAAATGAGTCTCAAAACGATTTAAGAAGTTTTTCACAACACATCGAAGTGGTAAACATGTCCGAGAGAGACATGTAGGAAGTGTTTTTAGGGCAGTAGGGTCTTTAATGCAAATTGGCCCCATTTCACAGTCGCTTTGTGAGCACCCCGACCATAAAGCCCGCAGCCCGACCAGCCTCGTTAGGGAGCAGGCAATCCTCTCCCTCTTCCTCCCTCCCAAGGCTTCTTCAGCAGCTGCCGTGGTAATGCTCCCCCACCGCAGCTTTGAGATTACCAACGCGCAACTTCCTCCTTCAGGCTTAGCCGCTCAACACTTCCCCGCCTCACTAAAAATGCCATGCCGAAGGGATTTAAGGCCTGTGCATTTCCACCCGTAAAGCGAGGCAAGTTTAAAAAAGAAAGAAAGAAGGAAAGAAAAGAAAAAATATATAAGAGAAAGGCTCCGGGTGAATAAATTTTGAGAACTCATTATTACGCTTGAATTGTGAACGACATCACCTTGGTGGGTGCTGCTGCTTCCAGTGTGTGTGTGTGTGTGTGTGTGTGTGTGTGTGTGTGTGTGTGTGTGTGTGTGTGTGTACCCGGAAGACGAGGTGCTGGAGGCTGGGAGGAGTGCAGTGTCGTGTGTGGCAGCAGCATCAGCAGCATCAGCAGCACTCATAAAGTTATACAGCGGCTCAGCACTTAACAGCGGCTTGAAGTGACTTGCACCAACGTTGTTAGTTGTTGTTGGTGGAGCGTGTCACGCAGGACAGGGCCGCGGGGACGGTCATGAGGTAGCGCATGGAGACAGTCTTGGGCCAGGGAACAGTGAGGGGGTGCAGGAGGCTGGAAGTATTGGGACAGTGTTGAGGCAGGAAGCGTGGAGAGTGATGAGGCAGGAGGTATGAGGCGTTAGGCGTGAGGCAGCCATGGGCGGTGTCAGCCTTGAGGTGTTGTGTAATGGTCGCCATGGCCGCCGCGCTGCGCTGCGCCTTAGGAAAGTGGCCACCGGAGGATCCTTCTCATTCCTTCCCTGCTAAAGGATGCGAACGTCCTCCGAGGGGACAGGTGAGCACACTGTGAGCCTGGCCACGCAGCTGGTGGTGTGGAGGCACTCCCGCCCTCACCAGGTGTAGAAAGTGTTGGGTTTTTACCGTTGGGTCGGACGGCGCGGAGCAAGTGCCCGCTTTCACCCGCAACAGCCGGGAGTGGCCGCCGTCAGCCACTTAGCTGACTCATGACGCTGACGTCACCGTTGTGGCTGTCGTATTGGAGCACAGCTGCTGCAACCTTGCATTTGTAGGGCACGCCGAGCCCTGCACCCCAACCTGACGAGGGTAACGGCGCCCCCACCTGTGTGTTGTAGGGGGAGAGGCCACTTCTGTTACTTATGTATGGGAACTGTATGGAAACACTACCCATGCAGACCTGGCTTGTGTTCCATGAGAGAGAGAGAGAGAGAGAGAGAGAGAGAGAGAGAGAGAGAGAGAGAGAGAGAGAGAGAGAGAGAGAGAGAGAGAGAGCCTAGTCACATTCATTCTTATAAGGAATAGGCCTTGGTCACCACCTTCTCCTCCTGCTTCTGCTGCGTTTGGTCATACAGTTATCTTTGCGTCTTTCTTCTCACAACCTTCAATCTACTTCCTTCTTCCTCATTGACTTTATAATTGATCTCTCTCTCTCTCTCTCTCTCTCTCTCTCTCTCTCTCTCTCTCTCTCTCTCTCTCTCTCTTACGATCCTGTTTTCTTCAACATTCTCTCTCTTCCTCTTCCTTTCACTCTCTTTGTCCTGTCTGCCTCTTCCCCAGCCTTCACTTTCCTTTCCCTTTCTTTGTTCCTCCTCCTCCTCCTTCTCCTTCTCTTCTCCTCCTCCTCCTCCTCCTCCTCCTCCTCCTCCTCCTCCTCCTCCTCCTCCTCCTCCTCCTCCTCCTCCTCTCCTTTTTCATACCTGTTTACCTTTACTTCTTCGTCTCACATTCACATTCCACCTCGATCACTGTTACTGTCATATCCTCCTCCTCCTCCTCC
>JAXIVD010009085.1:5000-16147 GCA_036785275.1 Cancer borealis | reverse complement strand
GCTACCAAAACCGTCAACATTTGTCGATGCTCTTTTACATAAAACTAAGCATTTTAATGGTATTTCTTACTACCATTCTCCTATTTGTGAAAAAGAACAACATTCCAGACCTAGCATACTGTTCCTGTTCTGGACCCCTCTCATCAACTGGAGAATTGACCTCCAACTTCTGCCAAACTTAAGAATCGCCCCACCAGAGCGGTTTGGGGAGGCAATTGTTCAATTGATGTGATGATCGTAATAATGTGTTTTATATGTTCGGTATTTCTTTATTTCAGATGAGGTGCTTGGGAAGTTTGCATATCTTCGTGGCAACTTCCAAAGGGTATTGCGGAAAATTCGCAACACTCCCAGCGGCTCGAGTGGCAACCCGGAACCGAAGTGGGAGTACTTCAAAGCTTGCTCATTCCTGCTTGCTGTATATGACAACACCTCGTTTGAGTCAAGCTTGGAATTGCAACCACAAGAGGAAGTAGTGTATGAGGGTATACTGGAGGACTTAGTCCAGACAGACTTCTTCCCAATGTACTCACCTGTTGAAATATCCACATCACCTGCAGATACACCCTGTACTTCTGGGAGTTAGACCCCATTACCCCAGCCTGTTGTGGACAAACCGACAGATTCTTCCACACCAGCTACTTCTGTGGCACCCCGCGGTAAAAAGAGAAAATTGGAAGACAGTTGTGATACCTCAGGAAAAATACTGCAAGTTTTGGATACAGTGAGCAATGCTATGAATGCATTTGTTCAGAGAAAAAGAGAAGAAGAGAATGAATCAGTAAAATATGATTGGATACTTTCAAGTGTGCGGTCATTTTTAAACACCTTTCCAATCCCTGATCGTCTGAAAGTTGAATTTGGCTCCAAGGTGATGTTACTGATGCATGAGTACATGCAACACTATAATGAAAATGAAAAAAAATTGAATACAAGGTGAATAAACAGTCTACTAGAATGTTAATTAGGTTCCCTTAAGTTATGAGTTCAGTAGGTATAAATAAACCATAAACACTCCTCTATTTATTCAAGCCTATTTATATTGCCATAGACATAAATCAACATTTTTGTTCAGAAGATGAAACACAGAAAAGGACAAAATACTGACATTAGAAATAATAAATCTATATATTTATTTACTTCAACAACTACTATTACATTTCAGACATTATTAATTTTTCTACAACATGGAATTGCCCATTAAACTAACTACCTATCAATCTACCAGGATGGCACTCACAGCACACGGGGTAAGCATAGACGAGGCACAACTTCCATGCAGGAGGCTGTATTTTTCATGTATTAACCAGTCAATGCCCATTTCCCTCATTAACAAACAACCATTGTACCTTATTGCACATTCATTACCCTTCCGATCAACGCTCTCCCAATCAATCCAACCAACTTATATTCACACAAGTACTTAGTGCAACAGGGCATTTCTCTCCTGACCTGGTATCTTACCAATCGATACAAAGTAATTTTTCAGTGTTTCTCGTACTACCTTTGCATCATATTTGAGTGTCCCCTGGCTACTTCTGGAAGATCCTGAAATATACACACTGGCACTTCAACGTCTTCGTCCCAGTCGATGAACTGTGCGTCTGATCCTCTGCAGTTATCTCTTAAATAGTTGTGCAGCACGACAGATGCAAATATAAGCTTATTTACATATTCGGGCTTTGATGTACTGGCTGATCTGAATACTCTAAATTTGGCTGCAAGTATACCAAATTTTCTGAAACTCGTCTTGCTCGTGACAGTCTATAATTGAATATTTGTTGATCAGCAGTCAACTTTTTACCTGGGAAGGGCTTCATCAGGTAAGTCTTAAGAGGGAAGGCATCGTCACCGACTATGACATATGGAGACTTCACTGTAGAAAAAGGCAGCGTTGAAGGTTGTGGGATATCAAGCCTATCGCCTTCTAAATATGCACGAAGATTGCATCGATCCTATACACTAGCATCACTCGCCCTGCCTTGTGGTCCAACATCAACATACAAGAATTTGTAATCAGCATCGACAAGTGCTAACATTATGATGCTATGGTTACTTTTATAGTCATAATATTCCGACCCAGTATTTGGTGGTTTTGTTACTAGAAAACGCTTCCCATCCATAGCTCCTATGCACATGGGAAAGTTCCAATAGCAGTTGAATTTACTTGCCACATGCTGCCATTCTTCAGAAGTTCTTGGTGTCTTCAAGTAGGTGTCTTTGAGGGCTCTGTAGATGGCTGAACAAACTTCTGGAATAATTCTTGAAATAAGGTTGTGACTCATCCTATATTGGAACGCCAAAGATCGACGTGTTTCTCCTGAAAATCAAAATTAAAAAGGTTAAATTTTCCCTAGCAAATTCTGTCTCATTATTAAATCTACCTAAACCCACACTAACCCTGACAAACCTGAAGTTTTTGACAAACCTAACCTAATCTAGCCTAAATTAACCTAACAATCATAGGTATTTTTTGACATAACTAGCCCATCTAAAAATAACCTGGTTAGGTTGATAGGTTAGCTAACAATTATGTTATGGTTAGGTTGTTAGGTTAGGTTCGGTTATATAAGATTTTTACATTTTATTACCCAAATCCATAAAACCTCTAAGGTTGAGAATCCTAACCCTTGGGTGATAAAATGTAAAACACTTATATAACCGAACCTAATTAAACCAAACCAAGTCCAAGTCCATAACCTAATCATAACATAACCTTGGAATTTTTTTCTGGATTTGGGTAATAAAATGTCAAAATCTTATATAATCGAACCTAGCTGAGCCTAATCTAACCAAGTCCAAGTCCATAACATAACCTAACAACCTTAACCTAACCATAACTTAATATAACCTAACAAACCTAACATAACTTCAAAGACATTTTGCTAGGCAAATAATGGTTTTCCCGCCTGATACCTTCACAGATGTATTAAATGCACTATGTATAGTATGTAGGGAAGGATAGAAAAATGAAAGGGGTGGAGCAGTGATTGTAAGGATTTACCGTATCTTTTGATAATTGATTTTATGTGTGTAATACTTGTTTTCAGTTGATCAGCACACTTATCATAAGGGTAGACTACATGTATTATACACATAAAATCAATTATATCATCAATAAGCTACAATATGTTTTTAACCCAGCAGGCATCTAAAAGTGGTACTACTTATAGCCTTAACTAAATAAACCTAATTTATCTAGGAATAATCTAAAATTACCTAAAACAATACCTGACCTTAATTCGACATATATACCTAACTTATGCAACATCGTGACTA
The DNA here is from genome assembly GCA_036785275.1 of Cancer borealis. Taxonomy (NCBI): domain Eukaryota; kingdom Metazoa; phylum Arthropoda; class Malacostraca; order Decapoda; family Cancridae; genus Cancer; species Cancer borealis. The sequence goes on along the minus strand of JAXIVD010009085.1, from coordinate 12,868 downwards.
CATCTATTGGTATACGTATCCTGACCCAAGTCAATACGACTATTTCGTATGTAAAGAACTTAAAAAAAAAAAAATGTGCGTCTCTTATTACCTGTAGCTAAATATCGAAGTGTGACTGATAAACGTTGGGCTGGAGATATGGCGTCGCGGAACTTTGTGTCTTGCTTCATGATCTGGGGACCCACCAACCGTAGAAGCTCATGAAAATTCCTCATGTGCATTCGGTGGAAGTCGAAGAAGCCACGGCTGTCTTCAAGGGACAACTCCCTTACAGGGGTGGCGTACACACTCCTGTCTTTTCTTGCTAGCCAAGGTCTTATCCACTTTCGTTTCATTTGCTTTTTCTTCTTTGAGTCCTCACTGGCTAAAAAGCAAGTGACAAGAGATACTGTGGACAGGGCGATTCCTAGAAGTGCTTCCTCCATGACGGCTTGTGTTGTTGTTATAATCAGCTGATTCCGCAAGGCGAGTGGTTCTACTTGTGAGTGTGACCAGACTGCTAGTCGTATCGCTGTAAAGCCAGGGAAAACGGAAGCCAAGCTAGCGTTAGCAATATCTAGTGTGACCGTAGCTTAATCTCTCGTGAAACTTCTATGTTGAGCGCCTAGCCAGCATTATCCTCGCTGCGCCAAGTGCGCGTTTCGTCCCACGCGTTTCGTCCCACATATCAGGGGATGAAAACGATAAATCATTGTTATAGGTGATATGCAAAATTACATACACAGGTGAGGATAACGTCTTCTATACTAGCTCCATTCCGGAAAATGTACAGGTACTTAATACTCGCTTCTTTCCCCCGGTAGAGGAATACATCCCTCCTGCCTCTGAACACGAGACATGTATCTTTCCACTCCATATAAGGAGTGGAAAAGTATGAGGAAAAAGCGAACATAAACGTGTGCATGGTAACTGACTACATACAGACATACGCACACCATTTGACCAAACGATACCCTAAATTGCCCGAACAAGGTCATATGGAGTGACTGTTTGTATGTAACATGATTTGGTTAATTCTGGCACGGATTGTATTCATGTTATGGATAAATTTCATTAGTAAAAATTTTCTAAATAGATGTGTTTTAGCTTTGTCTCTGGGCACTGGGCTTATTATTATTATCAATATCAATATTATTATTATCATAATTATTATTGGACGAGGTGATTGATATTGATTATTGGTAACGTAGTAGCGTAGTTGACATGGAAGGATTGATGATTGATTAGTCGAAGGATTGGGTTCTTTGCTGCGTGAAGTAGAATAGAGGTTATTTTTTATAGACTTTTTTTGTACATATACGTTTTGTAGCCGGTAGGCATTGATGGAGGCTTATCGATGGTCGGCGTCCATCTGTTAGTGGCTCAGGTTTTTAGATTTTTTTATAGTGGCGCCTCTAATTTCCCAAATTTTCTCTTATGATGAGTGCGAGAGAGGCTTAATTGCTGCACTGCCTCAAAGCATATAAACATTGCAGGTCCCGTTTAGAGGACAATACGGCAGAAATTTTTTGTTATCTTTGGCCACTCGGCGGTAATAGCAGGGATGGAAAAGTGGCCAACGGATATTGGACGATCGAACCCGGGACCCTGGGTCCCTGGGTCCTGGGCGATAAAAAATTGTTTAGTTTAAGTATGAGAGAATTTAGTTAAGTGGCTGAGTTGATATACTTTGTTAATGTCGTTAGCATTTAAGAGTAAATTGAGTGAATTCGAATAAGGGAGTAGGTGATGGCAGGAGTAGTTGTGCCAGGTGGGCATAGTGCGTAGAAGGAGCTACAGATGCCACACTACTCTTTACCTTGCAATACTTGAACGTTGTTGCTGTAATAGACGACTACAAATCCTGTATTTTCAATGCCAACTTTTACAATATACTAGTATGTTCCTTAGGTTTACGACGCTACAATAAAAATAAATACATATATAGCAATATTTTATTACAAAAATTGTTTGTTGTCCTTGTGTATCGATGTATAACAAATAATGTATCAATGTATATGAATTATACAAGGAAAAGTCCTGAGCAAAGATTCATTCAAGGCCTACAACATCTTCATGTGTGTGTGTGTGTGTCTGTGTGTGTGTGTGTGTGTGTGTGTGTGTGTGTGTGTGTGTCTGTGTGTGTGTTTGTGTGTGTGTGTGTGTGTGTGTGTGTGTGTGTGTGTGTGTGTGTGTGCGCGCGTGTGTGTGTGTGTGTGTGTGTGTGTGTGTGTGTGTGTGTGTGTGTGTGTGTGTCTGTGTTTGAGTGTTTGTGTGCACGCGCGCGCGTGTGTGTGTGTGTGTGTGTGTGTGTGTGTGTGTGTGTGTGTGTGTGTGTGTGTGTGAGTGTGTGTGTGTGTGTGTGTGTGTGTGTGTGTGTGTGTGTGTGTGTGTGTGTGTGTGTGTGTGTGTGTGTGTGTGTGTGTGTGTGTGTGTGTGTGTTTGTTTGTTTGTATATATGTTGGAATGGAGGTGCAGCTTAGGGCTGGTCAGCAGGTGATTCATCTATAGGACTGATAGAACCTGTTAGTGGTGGTACCGTTTGCTGTGGCTTCCGTGCACGCCGTGGGTGTTGCCCTTGAAATGGCTGGCTGAGTTCCCGACTGAGGCGTGGCCGAGGGTGGAGTGGGTGTCGTGCTTCCCACTAAGGTGCAGATGCCCGACGGAGGCGTGGCCGAGGGTGGAGTGGGTGTCGTGCTTACCACCGAGGTGACCGACGGAGGCGTGGCCGAGGGTGGAGTGGGTGTCGTGCTTACCACCGAGATGACCAACGGAGGCGTGGCCGAGGGTGGAGTGGGTGTCGTGCTTACCACCGAGGTGACCGACGGAGGCGTGGCCGAGGGTGGAGTGGGTGGTGTACCTGCCACCGAGGTTACCGACGGAGGCGTGGCCGAGGGTGGAGTGGGTGTCGTGCTTACCACCGATGTGACCGACAGAGGCGTGACCTAGGTTGAAGTGGCCACCGATGGTTCCAGAATGACTAGAGTGAGAGAGATGAGCGGTACCCTGTGGCCGCCTCTGATTGTAGTGGTAAGGTCGTTTGTAATAGTGCCTGCTGCCGCCGACGCCGTGGTGGCCAGGGTCTGCCTCCCCTGCCACTAGCGCCATTACCGTCAGCACCACGAGGCACCACATTTGTGCTGCTGCGTTGGCCATCTTACTGAAAAGGTGCAGAGTATAAAGTGAATATTGTGCAATGAATTTTGTGCATTAAAAAAAGTAATTAATTATATCATGAGACAATATTTAGCATTTAATTGAAATGGGAGGTACAATTTCGTAAATCAGGCATGATGAACATTGTCTAAGTAGACGGAAATAATGATAGATGAAAAAAGATTGTCACTGAGCTGTAATAGACAAACAGATGACAACATGTAGGAGATTGAAGTTGACTTTTGTTCTCAATTATAACAGGAATGATGAATTGGCATGGTATTGGTGATGGTGGTGGTGGTGACTGCATGTCAGACATGCTTATACTCACATATTCAGAGAGGGTCGCGAAGATGAGATGGAGGTAAAGGAGGATGCTGTTGTGTGGTGAGAAGTCCTCGGCGTTCTTATATACAGAAACCCAGCGCCCGGTATATGCCCTTAGGCTGTGGGAACACCTAACTTTGGCAAAAAGAAAAACCTGGCCTCCCCAGCGACGCAATCGCCGCGCGGGTCTGCCAGACAAGCGCAGCAACACCTTTACGTCCAAGTTCCGACAAGAGCTGAAACGGTGCCGTATAGTAGCTGTTAATTGCATCATGTATTGGTAATGACTTAGAATCTTTATGCTAAAATTGACGACAGCATGGATCTCAGGGGATCACACACACACACACACACACACACACACACACACACACACACACACACACACACACACACACACACACACACACACACACACACACACACACACACACCACCCACCCACCCACGCACGCACGCAAGCACGCACGCGCGCGCCTACACACACACACACACACACACACACACACACACACACACACACACACACACACACACACACACACACACACACACACACACACACACACACACACACACACATGGAATCATGGGACTGCTCTGGTAGGTGGTATTCTTTCTGGTAGGATAGAAGTTCGAGGGTTATAGTTGGTGTTATTCCGTCTATCTTGACTGAGGGATACTACTTGATGGTTATGCAGTGATCCAGATACACATTGATAAGGTTCATAACATTTGGTCGTTAGGCCACACAGCTGTTTGGCCTCATAAATCCTAATGAAGCAAACGAAGGCAAACCATCAGGATAATGCATATTTGAATGAGTGGTAGAGAGAGAGAGAGAGAGAGAGAGAGAGAGAGAGAGAGAGAGAGAGAGAGAGAGAGAGAGAGAGAGAGAGAGAGAGAGAGAGAGAGAGAGAGAGAGAGAGAGAGAGAGAGAGAGAGAGAGAGAGGAGAGAGAGAGAGAGAGAGAGAGAGAGAGAGAGAGAGAGAGAGAGAGAGAGAGAGAGAGAGAGAGAGAGAGAGAGAGAGAGAGAGAGAGAGAGAGAGAAAAAAGGAAGATACTTGCTTTTGCTATTGTAGTATTAGGTATATGGAGAGTAAAATGATAATGTTGAAAATTAAATGTTTGTGACGATAATAGTAATGATAATGATAATAATGATAATCATAATATTAATTATAATAATAATAATAATAATAATAATAATAATAATAATAATAATAACAATAATAATAACAATAATAATAATAATAATAATAATAATAATAATAATAATAATAATGATAATAATAATTATAAGAAGAAGAAGAAGAAGAGGAAGAAGAAGTATATTAATTTAATTTTGCTTCATCATGTCATTATCATTAATAATTGTTCAGTGTTAAGCGTGGCCTATGTATGTGAACTTAGCCACGCAGGTGAGTGCACGCCCATTGAGTTGCGCTTATTGAAAATAATCTACTTAACAGTAACGAGAAAGGATGGTAAGAGAAGGTGTAAGGTGTGGGTAGGTGAGGGACCTGGGTGGTGGTGAAACAAGTAAGGAATCAGTTTCACCTGGAAGTGATGACTTGTCTGCTGTTTGTGAATGGAGTTGCTTGTTGTGTGTTGTGTCACCAAAATTGACAGACAGACTGACTGACTTATAAACAGTCATGCATGCATCGCCGCTGACACATTGTTGCTGTTGATCCGTGGTTTGCTGAAGTAACCTGTGGGTGTGACTTTTGCTACTGACGGCAACATTGAATATTCACTAACGATAATTGACGGCATCACTGAAAACTGACTGACAGCTGCTGACGATGGAACTGCCGGCAGCTGACGACTGCACTGAATTCTGACTGATGGCTGCTGACGGTGACGCTGAAGGCTGACTGACAGTTGCCTACAGCGATACTGAAGGTTGACTGACAGCTGCTGATGGCGGCATTAGGGGCTGACCTACGATTGCTGACAGCGGCAGTGAAGGCTGACAGACGGCTGCTAACGGCGTTATAAAAGGCTGAGCGAAGGCGTGACTGAAGGCTGACTGACGAGCTGCTGACAACACCTTTAAAGGCTGACTGACAACGGTATTGTAGGATGTCTGCTGACTGATCGCGGCACTGAAAGCTGATTGAGGGTATCCTGACAGTGTAACTGAATGCTGACTGACGTCTTCTAACGGTGTGACTGACGGCTAGCTAACATTTACTGACAGTAGCTGTTTTGCCGGACTAGATGCTTACCTGTATGTGGCCCATGTCCTTTCCTCCCCCTCTGTACAGCCATACTATATCCGTTATTAGGGGTAGGACCGCCTATTCTATGCAAAGTTTGAGGTCATGCACACTAATCCCCGCCACCTGCAGCTCTTTCTTCATCCTGTGTGTGTGGGATGAAAATGCTTACGGAGGTGAGGCTTGATATCAGTGTAGCTTACGAGGTTTATTGATTGATTCATGTAACTAGTCAGTTCCAGTTAGTTTGTAAGGTTTTGTATGTTTGGTTTTCACTCTGTTCCAGCCTCGTTCCCATTAGTGGACGCTGTGCAGAAAAGAGTTTCGGTTAGGAATGACTGGGATAACTATTGATGCAATTGGTATTCACGATACTTACCAATTTTTTCATGTTACATAGCTGTACATGTATAAAACGCTAAAGACTTTTCTATGTGGAAACTTCAGAAAACAGTTTGTTTTATTTGTATTCGCAATTTGATTATTTTTCGATTCCTATAAGTCGCTTCAAGTTCATGTATGAACCTCTCAGCTTTATTGATTCAGATTGAGGACCACACAACCACCACCATCACCATCACCACCACAAGAACAAGAACAACAATAACAAAAACAATAACATCAACAAGAATAACAAGCATACGACGTCATTTTATAATCAATCCTATTTTTTTTCTGCCTCAGTAAACTTTCCACAAGCACAATAAAATACTACAATTCCATATTACGTGAATAGCTTAGATATGACCAAATAAATTTAATATTTAGTGTTCTCTGTCGGCTGTGTTATGGTGAGTGTGTGTGTGTGTGTGTGTGTGTGTGTGTGTGTGTGTGTGTGTGTGTGTGTGTGTGTCTGTCTCTCTGTGTGTGTGTGTGTGTGTGTGTGTGTGTGTGTGTGTGTGTGTGTGTGTGTGTGTGTGTGTGTTTGTGTTTGTGTTTGTGTTGTGTGTGTGTGTGTGTGTGTGTGTGTGTGTGTGTGTGTGTGTGTGTGTGTGTGTGTGTGTGTGTGCGTTATTCACAGGACGATCACCCTCCCTGAAGGAGCTTAAAGTTCATAGAGACGGATCTATGGGTAAGGCTGAGACCTCTCACATATCACACCCCCCCATCTCCTTGCTCAAGGGGGACAGTAACCACTCCTTGTCAGTGAAATTTGAACCCACACCTTGCGAGTGCATGCCGGGACGTTAACCACTGATCCATGGAAGTGGTGTGTGTGTGTGTGTGTGTGTGTGTGTGTGTGTGTGTGTGTGTGTGTGCGCCCGCGCACGCGCTAAAACCCATAAAAAACAGACTGGGATTCTCCCAATTTATGTAATCGCTGGGCAAAGTTGCCAGAAGTCGCCTGATCCACTATCTTTGTGTTCCAGGTTGGTGGGCTGGTGGAGCGGAGCGTCACGATAGGAGGTTGGGACTCTCCCAGCTGTAACTAAGCCCTGAACGATGGCTGGGAACTTGAGAGGGATCTTCCTGGAAACACGTCGTATACACTCTGTGGTGTAGATGAGGTGGTCTGTTCTAAGACCCGTAAGTAAAGACAGTCATGCAACCAAGAGAGCGAGTGGGAGCTGAATGGGTGGCTACTTTTGTAGGATAGTGATCAAGGACGTTTTGTAAAGGGTATTTATACTGCATGGGAGGGAGGGAGGGGGGGGGAGAAGAGAGAGAGAGAGAGAGAGAGAGAGAGAGAGAGAGAGAGAGAGAGAGAGAGAGAGAGAGAGAGAGAGAGAGAGAGAGAGAGAGAGAGAGAGTGTGTACTTCGTAATTTTCATTATCATTTCCTGCTTATACTTTCCCTCTCATTCCTTTCTTCACAGCGGCTGAAAACCTGTTGTGTTTGGTACTTCCCCCAAAACTACCAGCGCCACCGCCAGTCCACTGTTACCACCACCACCATATAGGGCGCTGACCTCTCCACGGATATTTCCTTTCAATGATTCTTTCTTGTTGCACTCATTCGTCTACTGCACCTTTTTATGTTACCTGTGTTTCCTCTGAGGTTGTAAGAGAAAGGTTTGTTATTCTCCAACATACTCTCCTTTCCTCCAATATTTCTTTCTTCCCCGGATACTTTTGAATGTGTGCTTGTATCACCTTCCGATCCTTTTTATCTACGCCGTCATCCTTATTTGTGTTGGTGGGTACACGTGTGTGATTGGAATGTGAGGTTAATGAAAAGA
>JAXIVD010009084.1:0-16147 GCA_036785275.1 Cancer borealis | reverse complement strand
ATTCACTGTTCTATTCATTCATGCTTAATCTAATTACGTTTTTCTCTTCTATATTCTAATATTTACTACTCCTGCGCCTTCTCCTTTTTTCCTATATAAATTCTATGAATCCTATATAAATTCCATTATAGTTTGTCTTTACTACATGGCATCACTTCCTCTTCCGGCCAGCTTCGGACGGAGGGGTGGGTGGGGATAAGCCTTCCACTTTACTGTCTTTTTGTCTATCAAGTAGATATTATAGTCCTCCTCCTCCTCCTCCTCCTCCTCTTCTTCCTCCTCCTCCTCCTCCTCCTCCTCCTCCTCCTCCTCCTCCTCCTCCTCCTCCTCCTCCTCCTCCTCCTCCTCCTCCTCCTCCTCTATATCTATCATTACCTCGAATCCTCCTCCTCCTTCACTTACCATGTCTGTGGCTGGCTGATCCTGCGAGGGGAGGGCCTGGGATGGGATGAGGGAGGTGTCCTGTGGTTCCTTGCTCTGCTCGGTGGCACCACTTTCAGGCTGCTTCTCTAGAGGCGGCGCACGAGCCACCACCAGGTCCACCAGCCCTGAGGAGATAGGGAAAACAGGGGCATAAGGCCTAGGAATTTAATAAAATGGTCCTCTTAAATATTAAATTACTCTACTCTTTCAATTTCAAACCAAAGTCTCCCCTACATATAGAAATTCCTATAATTTTTCCTCGGTAATGCATATTAAAGTTGAAAGCTTCCTTTTGGCCTCCATTTATTTACCTGTAATCATAAAAATCTTACTTTGAAATTTTATATGAATTCATGTTTTGGTATTTTGTTTTTTTACTTACGCTTCATGTTATTCTTATTTTCTTCATTGGTGGCTTTGTTTACACTAAGTGACTCCCGTTGAGTTGCGCCGCGACTTGGAGATACTTTTATATGCATTTAATCTATATCTAATAACTATCATTTATAGGCAAGTATTTCTGTATGACAATCTCCTAATGTTTCCATCTCCCGAACAGCAGACTTTTTAACATAGTATAATTGCAACTGTTAACATTACTATTTAACACAAAAAATATGAGTCATTCTATTACACGAACTGCAGACATATAAGTTGCGAGGTTAATATATATTCATTTTTCGCATCAGCAACAAAACGGTTCAGAGGAAACCAGTAAATGCACCAAATAAACGACTTTTGAAAATAGAGTAAAATTTATAATTTGTTTTCTCTCTCTTACCAAACCCCAACCTAGTACTTCCCTCCATCCTTCATCCTATCCCTCATCCTCCTCTCTTCTTCCCTATCCCTCTTTCTACACTACTACTACTTTCCCCCCCTCTTCCTCCTCCTCCTCCTCCTCCTCCTCCTCCTCCTCCTCCTTTCTAAAACCTTTATCTTCTCCTTCCTCTCACTCTTCTCTCCTGCCTCTTCCTCCTCCCAATTCCCCATCACTTCCTCCCCTTCCTTCCCTTCCCCTCCCTTGGATTAAGGTCAGTTGCTTCCATAAATCAAAAAAGAGAATCATGCAGCTAAGAACTTTTTTTCGATTTAAGGAACAAACAATTTTTTTTTCTTTTCATGAAAACACATAAAGTAACTTTTTGTTTCCCTTTAGTAAGAAAAGTATAAGAAAAGTTCAAATTAGTGATATAAAAAAAGGAAAACAAAATAATACAATCAGTAGAAGAGTGAATGTTTAGGAAAATTTAATGATGAAAATTTAGAAGCAGAACAAAAAAGTTTGAACAAAAATGAGGCTGAAATGAAGCTTCGAACCGCCGCTCGATGCGCTTGACCACTAATGAAACACTTCCTGAACCTTTATTGTCGATGGCTGTCAGGCACTGTAAACAGCATCAGCAGGACGGACACACACACACACACACACACACACACACAAACACACACACACACACACACATACACACGGTATCTCATCATTTTCAGACCTAACACGGCTTTATCTCGGCTTTTTTTCCCCTTTGTTTTCCCCTCATCCTTCATTACTAAGCTGAAGGAAACCGTCATTCACCAAGCTTTTTTTCCCCCAAAGAATCACGATTTTTCCCCCCTCAAATATTCAAGTTTTATTTCTATTTTTTTGTATTTCTATGTCCTGGAAAATACTTGATACCATTCTCTCTCTCTCTCTCTCTCTCTCTCTCTCTCTCTCTCTCTCTCTCTCTCTCTCTCTCTCTCTCTCTCTCTCTCTCTCTCTCTCTCTCAAAAACAAACAAATAATGGCTTTGTTAGAAAATCATGTTCCGCTTCGATGACGTTTCAAATTTGCTTCATTAATTAAAAAGCAACGAACGAAATGAAACGAAACGCAACGAAAAAAACGAAACGATCGAAACGAACGAAACGAAACGAAACGAAACGAACGAAACGAAACGAAACGCAACGTCGGACGCCAGGGAAAAAGTCAACATTATTCGTTAAATTAGGGACGAATAGGGTTTAATGAAGCCTTTTTATGCACGTCCCTCGCTGCTGTAAACACCTGAATATGCTTCTCTCTCTCTCTCTCTCTCTCTCTCTCTCTCTCTCTCTCTCTCTCTCTCTCTCTCTCTCTCTCTCTCTCTCTCTCTCTCTCTCTCTCTCTCTCTACGTTAAAGTTTGGACTATTTCGTATGGATAATAAGGTCTAAAATAACGTCTATGTAAATATATGTAAATACCTTTATGTGTGCCATCTTTCTCTCTCTCTCTTTCTCTCTCTCTCTCTCTCTCTCTCTCTCTCTCTCTCTCTCTCTCTCTCTCTCTCTCTCTCTCTCTCTCTCTCTCTCTCTATCCCTCTCTCTCTTTCAGAAATTTAACACCAATAACTTAAATTTGCTACACAAAAAAGCCACATATTTCGTTGTATGCATATACGATCAACGAAAGGGAGAGCGTTAAGAAGAGGAGGAGGAGGAGGAGGAGGAGGAGGAGGAGGAGGAGGAGGAGGAGGAGGAGGAGTAGAAGGAGGAGGAGGAGGAGGAGGAGGAGGAGGAGGAGGAGGAGGAGGAGGAGGAAGAGGAGGAGGAGGAGGAGGAGGAGGAGGAGGAGGAGGAGGAGGAGGAGGAGGAGGAAGAGGAGGAGAGGAGGAGGAGGAGGAGGAGGAGGAGGAGGAGGAGTCCAAAGGAGTACAAAGGAAGAACAGACAGCTACTGACAGTCCTACTGGACCTAAAGAGGCTGTCTGTTTAGCTACACTATTACTACTATAATATCTACGTGATAGAGACAAAAGGACAGCAAAGTGGAAGGCTCCTCCCCACCCACCCCTCCTTCTAGCCGAAGCTGGCCGGAAGAGGAAGTGATACCATGTAGCATAAAAAACTAACATGGAATTTGTATAGGAAAGAAATAAAAAAACAAGGAGTAATCTATGCTATAAAAAAAAAAAATAAATAAATAAATAAATAAAATACGCAGTAGTGAAATATTCGACTTGGTGAACAGATGCTAAGTGCTTATCGAGTTTTTTCTTAAATGATTCAATTGTAGTACTGTTGACAATTTGTGCTGGGAGAGAATTCCAAACATTTACGATTCTATTGAAGAAAAAGTGCTTCGCTTCATTTGATCTAAAGCGCTTACCAATGATCTTGAAGCCATTGTTACGGGTGGAGCTTGTGAGATCGGTAGTTACATAACCGTTTATGTTAATATTATCAAAACCATGGAAAATTTAAAAAACCTCAATTAGATCCCCTCGTAGCCTACGTTTGGATAAACTGAATAAGTTCAGCTCCTTTAGACGTTCTTCGTAAGACTTGTTTCGCAGTCTTGGGATCATTTTAGTAATTCTTCTTTGTATTCTCTCCAGCTTATTAATATCTTTTCTATAGTATGGTGACCAAAATTGAATGCAATATTCTAGATGAGGGCGTACGAGTGCATTTTATAATGTAAGGATAACTTTTTCAGATTTATAATCAAAAGTTCTACCGATGAAACCGACCAGTTTTTTAGCTTTTTTTTTACAACGTCTGAACAATGTTTATCTGGTTTGAGGTCGTTACTAATAGTTATCCCTAAGTCTTTTTCATGGTTAACCTTGGAAAGTTCAGAGTCATTCATTGTATATTTATTGAATTGATTATTGCTACCGATATGCAAAACTTTACATTTATCAACATTAAATTTCATTTGCCATTTCTTTGACCAATTGACTAACATGTTGAGGTTTGATTGAAATTGTAGTTTATCGGCGGTTGTAGTTACTTTACTCGTGATTTTCGTATCGTCGGCAAATTTTGATATTTTACAAGTGAGGCCTTCATCAATATCATTTACGTAAATTAGAAAAAGAATGGGACCAAGTACTGAGCCCTGTGGCACCCCGCTTTTAACGTCTCGCCAGTTAGATGATTTACCGTTTATGACAACGCGTTGTCTTCTTTCGGAAAGCCAGTCTTCAACCCATTTAAGAATATTTCCAGATATGCCGTGTGATTCTAATTTTTTTAATAACCGTTTGTGGGGAACTTTGTCAAACTCTTTTTGAAAGTCGAGATAAATTATATCGACCGCTTTTGTCTCGACATAAATGTTGAATACATCGTTATAAAAGTCAAAGAGATTCGTTAAGCAAGATCGTTTGTTTCGGAAACCATGTTGAGAATTATTAATCATGCTATTTTCTTCAAGAAAAGTCACTAGTTTATCGCGTATTATAGTTTCCATTAATTTACCAACTACGGATGTGAGGCTGATTGGTCTGTAGTTAATCGGTAGTGTTTTATCTCCTTTCTTTTGTATAGGGGTAACATTTGCTAATTTCCAAATGTCGGGAACTTTTCCAGAATTTAAAGATTTATTAAATAGTATTGCAAGAGGTTTGCTGATTTGAAATGTTGCCTCTTTTAAGACTCTCGGTGCAATACAATCAGGACCAGGAGTTTTATTTACTTTAATTTTATCAAGTACCTTAGTTATGATATCCTCAGTAAAGTGACAATCGCTTAAAGGAATTAAGTTAGGTTTAGCTGGGGTTACTTCCTGGATTTCATCGGTGTCTTCAACAGTAAAAACGGATGCAAAATAATCATTTAATACTTCGGCCATTTCTGATTCTATATTTATTTCCTTACCGTTTTCTAGGTGGAGTGGGCCAATATTAGTTGTGATAACTTTTTTATTACGTACGTAGGTGTAAAATTCCTTGGGGTTGGATTTAGTTTAATTCGCAATATATATTTCGAGATCTTTTTTACTTCGTCTAATCATCTTTTTTGTTTCGCGTCTTAGTCTTTCGTATTCTATTTGATCGTTTTCGTTTTGTGATAGTAAATATTTATCATGTGCCCGCTTTTTAAGTAATAATCCTGCCTCAATCTGGCTATTCATCCATTTTGGTTTATTAATATTTTTATTTTTACGTGGACGTAGCTACAGCGGCGTAACTTGTCGCCTGTTCTGTAGATGGAGACAAGGGAGGTAAAATTCCAACGTTAGCTGTGACGAACTCCTGTAAAATATCAAATTTTTTCTTAAGTTCATCATTTTCCTTCTGTAAAAAACACAGACGGCAGACTGTCGAATCTGAAAAGAAATTTGCAGCAAAGCGCCCATCACATACATCGCACTTCGGTGACATAATTAACTGTAGTTGGAGAAAGAATTAACAATGCAAAAAGGTTTGGAACAGCTAGACGGATTATCGCTGTGAAAAGATATTAGTGAGGATTGTGAGAGATTAAAGGATTAAAATCTTGAAAGGGTCAAGCCAGGTAGAAGGATTATACTAAGCTGAGGTCAGGTCAGAGGAGCAGGTAGACAAATTAACGCTGAGAAGAGATAAGCCAAGGATTAAGATCTTGAAAGGTTCGGGCAGGTAGACGGATGAAAATAAAAAGAATTGGTCAGTCAGGTCTGAACTTTCAAGGTCAAATTTTTGAGCAGTGTAGCAATATTACTTTATAGCAACAAAATACAAATATATAAGAAGAAAATTAGTATTTACTGAGAAAATAACACCACAGACGCTAAGATTAATTAATAACAATAATGTACGAATGAAGGGTTTAAGGGCTACACAGAATATTAACACATGAGTTATATATGTAGCACTGATGTATGTGTATGTATAGTCGTGTAAAATGTTTAAAATGCAGAGACAGCAAAAGATAGCAAGAGATATCCTAGGAAAATATGAAACTTAGCGTATTGGCTGGGCAGCGGTGGGTCAAGCGGTCAGGGCAAGCGAACAGGAAACACGTCCTTCTCTCACGAGTCACGAGACACGAGTGAGTCACGAGACAGGAGGAGGAGGAGGAGGAGGAGGAGGAGGAGGAGGAGGAGGAGGAGGAGGAGGAGGAGGAGGAGGAGGAGGAGGAGGAGGAGGAGAAGGAAGAAGAAGGCGAAGCAGAGGCGGTGGCAAGGTGGGGATAAAGCAGATGAGGGAAGAAGAACTAGGAAAGATTTAACACCAGCATTCATTCTTTTCAAGGTTGGTCACACTTTAGAATGATCTCTTAAATAAGGATGAAATATACTACCGCTGTGTGATCGTCAGTTTTTTTTTTTCTTTATATTTTTTGGTGGTGGTGTTTCAAGGGGGTAAAGGGGGCGGGTTTAAGGGGAAAAGGGGGGCGGTACCTCGAAGTTTCCCTTGTTATGAGGTCCTGAATGTGTGTGTTAGGAGAGAGTCTGGATTTGTTATTGTCACTATTATTGCTACTGTTAAGGAGGAGGAGGAGGAGGAGGAGGAGGAGGAGGAGGAGGAGGAGGAGGAGGAGGAGGAGGAGGAGGAGGAAGAGTTGGTTGGAATGTGAGGGAATTGGAAGTTATATTTATTGTTATACTTTATGTTATGCGTCTGAATATTGTTGTGTTTCCTCTTTATTTCCTCTTTATCTTCTTTTCTCGCGTGTTTAAATGTTTTCTCTTCGCTTTTTATCGAGCCAATTACATTTCTATTTTTACTTCACATTTTATTTAATTTTCTGACGATTTCTTCTATTCTATTTTTACACATCATCACCAACACTACCACCACCATCGCCACTACACCACAACAACAACCTCCACCACAACCACTCCTCTGTCTACTTACTTACCCATTCCCCAGCAATATATTTCATGAAGTTATAGGGAATAGAGGAAAAAAGAAGATGAAAGAGATCTCGTCTAAGGATGTATGTATATGGTAATGCAGGTAAGGAAGGGAGACTAAATGGAAGGTGACGTTGGGATCAAAATGAAACTATTCCTTAGGAGTGAAAAGCGTGTGAGTCTTTCTCTTCCTGTTTCTAGTGACCTCATCTTCCTCCTCTTGTTGTTCCTCTTCCTTCTCGTTTTGGTATTTCGTTTCTTCTTATTGTTATTATTATCCTTATTATTTTACTTATTTTTGTTTTGTGTTGATATTGTTGTATTCCGTTTTTTCTTTTCTTGTATTCTTCTTCTTCTTCTTCTTCTTCTTCTTCTTCTTCTTCTTCTTCTTGTCGCGTTGCCTGCTCCAAGTCGTCTCATTATGGAAGGAGTGAATTTCGTTTTGAAGCTTTCATTAACAGTATCATTAACGTTGCTAGTATCTGCCGCCTCCGCCTCCTCCTCCTCCTCCTCCTCCTCCTCCTCCTCCTCCTCCTCCTCCTCCTCCTCCTCCTCCATCATCATCATCATCATCATCATCATCATCATCATCATCAGCATCATCATCATCATCATCATCATCATCATTAATTAATCAACACCCTTTCCACCATTCACACACACTCACACTCACACACACACACACACACACACACACACACACACACACACACACACACACACACACACACCACAGCACCTCTAAATTAAATTATATCAATTACGTAGCATCTGTGACGGTGGGGGGGGGGTTATAAATAGCTTTAATTAGACTATCTCTACCAATGATGATGATTACCTAATTTATGGTGGGCGGTTTCCAATATACGAGTTTCCCGCCTCGACCCCAATCAACGACCATCAACATCACGCCCATCAACATTATCATCATTAAAACCAACAATTAAACCATAAAAAAAGAAGGGAAACAATTGACTAAATTATAGACCGAATTCTATTAACATATTGCATGCATTGAATGTTGGTAGAAATAGATAGTTAGATAGATATAGATAGATAAATAGATAAAGAGATAAATTGATAGTTATATAGAGATATAGTTAAATTGATATATAGATAGACAGATAAACAGAAAAATTGATAATTAGATAGACAGATAAACAGTTAAATTGATAGATAGATGGATAGATTATTAGATAAATTGATAGATAGACTGATAAACCAATAAATAGATAGATAGATAAATTGATGGATTGATAGATAAATAAATAAACAGATAAGGACAAATTAATAAATATAGATTTACACAAATGAACACAGAAAGGATGCAAAAAGACTAACAATAAAATATATATAATAATAATAACACGCAAGTGATGGAAGATGAAAAGAAAATAAGGAAGGAAGGATTGAAGGTAGGAAAGAAGGAAGCAAAGAAAGAATATAGGAATGAAGGAAGGGTTGATGGGAAAGAGGAAAACAAATGGGAAAGGAGGAAATGAGGATAGGATGGGGCGAGGAGAAAGCTTAGAAATTATGAAAATGTCAAAATTCTAAAGAGTTTATAAAAGACAAAAGCGAGTAATGATAGTAAGGGGATATCCTACCTTCCCCTTTTTTTTTTTCCCTTACTCTGCCTCCCCTTTCCTCGCCATTTCCTTCCCTCCTTCCTTTCCATTAAACTTCTCTCCTCCTTTCCTGACACCACTTTGGTCTATTTGTCTTCCTTTCTGTTACTTTTTCATTCCTTACTCCTCATTTGTCTCTGTTCCTTTTTTTCTTTCTTTCTCTTATTTCCTGTTTCTCTCCCATATCGTTCATTTACTTTTCTCTTTCTCCAATCCATCATTACCTGTGTGTGTGTGTGCGTGTGTGTGTGTGTGTGTGTGTGTGTGTGTGTGTGTGTGTGTGTGTGTGTGTGTGTGTGTGTGTGTGTGTGTGTGTCTCTCATTCTCTCTCTCTCTCTCTCTCTCTCTCTCTCTCTCTCTCTCTCTCTCTCTCTCTCTCTCTCTCTCTCTCTCTCTCTCTCTCTCTCTCTCTCTCTGTCTCCTGTGTATATGGTTTTAATATTTCTTTTCAATCATTCTCTCCTCCTATTTTTTCCTTAATTTTCCTTCCCTTCTACTCCTCTTCCTTCTACATTCCTTTCCTTCAATTGCTTCTCGCCTACCTACGTATTATTTCTTTCTACTTTTCTCTTTATTTATCACACAACTTATCCTTCTCATTATTATTAGTATTAATATCATTATTACTATTATTATCATAATCATCATTATTATCATTATTTTCACTATCATTATTATTATTATTATTAGTATCATTATCATTACAACAACAACTACTACTACTAGTGCTGCTACTACTAATAATAATACCATTAGTCGTAGTAGTAGTAGTAGTAGTAGTAGTAGTAGTAGTAGTAGTAGTAGTAGTAGTAGTAGTAGTAAGACTAATTCTGTTATCATTATCATCATCGTTTCAAACAAACAAAACAAACTTTTATTTTGTAATTTTTATCTATCTTGATGAACATCCAGCTTGTTCAACTTCCTGACTTTCCTTGAACTTTGACCTCTCCAGTTCTTCCTTGCTTATATTTTTTTCTTCTCTCTCTCTCTCTCTCTATCTCTCTCTCTCTCTCTCTCTCTCTCTCTCTCTCTCTCTCTCTCTCTCTCTCTCTCTCTCTCTCTCTCTCTCTCTCTCTCTCTCTCTCTCTCTCTCTCTCAGGTGACATCACAACAATAGAATCACTGCAACAATACAAGTACAACATACACACATATATATAAAGTAATAACCAGTGAGGTGAAAATTTAGTGTCAGCTCAGGTAAGTCCAAATGAACAGGTAAAGAGCAACACCACCAATTTGAAAGGTGAGAGGAACAGCTCTATTATTACCTGTACCTTAATTAATACATGATCCAGGTATTATTTACGATGGATGTTCCGGACGAAAATATATCCGAGGCAGGGAGGGAGGGAAAGAGGGAGGGAGGGAGGGAGGGAGGGAGAGAAAGAGGGTGGGAGGGAGGGAGAGAGAAAGTAAATTAGAGGGGAGGATAAGGAGACATAAAATTAATGAAAGAGAGGTAGAAGGAGGAGGAAAGGGGGAAAATGACGAGGTTAGAGAGAGAGAGAGAGAGAGAGAGAGAGAGAGAGAGAGAGAGAGAGAGAGAGAGAGAGAGAGAGAGAGAGAGAGAGAGAGAGAGAGAGAGAGAGAGAGAGAGAGAGAGAGAGAGAGAGAGAGAGAGAGAGAGAAGCCGCAAAAATGCAAAACAAAACATTATGACAGACAATGAATACACTTTAAATAACACTTACACTCAAAGGAATACATTGCTCTCCCTTCAGAAAAAAAAAAAAAAAAAAGTAAATAAATAAATAAAACCGTGTGTCAGGTAACTCATTAGCCACACATGTAACACTGGAAGCACCACTCAACACACCTGTCATGTACGTATATATCACGCTAAAAACCACGACGCATTTTCTGTTATCTTGAAATTATTTAGAGAGAATGAAAGTCGAAACTCCACGTAAACTTCTGTCTTGCACATGTCGGTCTTAATTATCCTTCCTTCCTTCCTTTTAGGGTATGTTTAGGGAGGGGAAGATAGATTGGAAAGCACTATCACTCCTATGTTCTTACTCTCAGTGTGTTTGTGCTGTTTGTATGCGTAATGTCGAGGCCAAATTCAGTGTGTGTCGTGTGTGTGTGTGTGTGTGTGTGTGTGTGTGTGTGTGTGTGTGTGTGTGTGTGTGTGTGTGTGTGTGTGTGTGTGTGTGTGTGATTATTTTTTTCCGACACATGAGTGATTGATGTTTTGATTATATTTATTAGACTATTAATCATGAGTTATTCTGCCAAATGAATGAATATATTTTCCCATCTACCTATATATCTATCAATGTAATTATGTATCTATCTCTCTCCACATGCCTATCTATTTTATCTGTCTAATGTAGCGAGACGTACAACTAGTTAGGTTAGGTTAGGTTTAGATTATATTATATTAGGTTTCAACTCTACTTGCACGCAGTCCACACTTTTCAAATCATTTATACTTGGTCCAGATTTAATGACCTTTTAAAATGTGAAAGTTTGTCCTCAAGTAGGAGAGTTATGGAGGTGGTGAGTGGGCATCACATTGCGATTCACGACCTTCTCTCTCCCTGACCGCAGACGTGATGAGGAATAAAATGATCCTACACGACCTTTTCCTTTGATTCCTTCCTTCCTTCCTTCCGTCTTTCCTTAGGTCTTTCCTTCCTTCCTTCCTTCCTTCCTTCCTTCTTTACTTGCTTGCTTCCTTCCTTTCTTCCTTCCTACCTTCCTTCCTTCCTTCCTTCCTTCCTTGTTTGCTTGTTTGCTTTCTTGCGTTCTTCCTTCCTTTCTACCTCCTTTCCTTCTTTCCTTCCGTGCAATTTGTGAGTCCTTCCTTCCTTACATAATTCCTTCCTTGCTTGCTTGCTTGCTTGCTTGCTTGCTTGCTTGCTTGCTTCCTTCCTTCCTTCCTTCCTTCCATGCAATTTTTGAAAGTCATGTGTATACGAATTTTACTGTTGTATGGTGACTTCCTTTTAATAATAATTACTACAGCAAATGAACAATATATAAAAAAAATTGTAACAAGTACATTTTTTTCTTCCTAGTATGAATTTTAATATATCAATACAAACCTGAACATACATACATACATACATACATACATACATACATACATACATACATATATAAATGTATACAAGGTTGGCAAAGCGTTCAGGCCAGTTTGTTATACAGATACGTCATGTATATCCGCCAAAATTCCTATGACGAAGAACTAGGAATTAATCTTTTTTTTTTAACCTACAGTTCGAGTACCTTTTTTCTCTTTTTTTGGTACCTTATGTCTCTCTTATTTTAGTACCTTGTCTCTCTCTTTTTTAGTACCCTGTCTCTTTTTTTTTAGTACCTTGTCTCTCTTTTTGTAGTACCTTGTCTCTTTCTTTATTTTGTCACCAGACTCTCGCTGCTCCTTAACACGCTTTCAAACGAGAGGTGAAGGCTATTTTATCCTCTCTTCTGTGCTTAATAACTTCCTTCCTGCAACACGTAACACAGCAGGGACACGCAATACACGGAAGAACACACACACACACACACACACACACACACACACACACACACACACACACACACACATTCAAGGCACACGCATGTCACGTACAGGTGTGTTGAGAAATGTGGGAACAACTATCGGTAATGTCTTGGTCGTGATTCATTCCTTTGATTTATTTCCGTATATTCTATCTATGTATTATATTTATTAATCTTTTATTATTCTAGAAGACGTCATACATCTTAAAATATGGAATTTGCTTATTATTTACATCACGTTAAGGTAAATTATACTAAACTTCCCTCATCCAGACCCGAGCCAAGCAAACTGCATGAGTGTAGGTGAGGTAGGAAGGTGAAAGGCGCCGGTCGTATGTTTACTTAATGTTTACAATACCGTGATTCTTTATTATTATAGAGATTTAGATTCCTTTCCCAATGATGGTGTTTTATAATACTTTTAAAAACACTCAAACACAATAATAATCTCAAAATGCATGCCTATTATAAAAAAATAAATATTGTGAAAATACTTAAACGCAATGATTATGACGACATTCACATTTATTCTAATATGTGATTTTATTAAATAGATATGCCCATGGAAGCACCACTGGCGTTGTCATGGACTTGACAACGCCGCCGGTGGTTTGGCATATCTATTCAACTAAATCATATAGTTAAATAAGTTCGATTTTTTTGATAATCATTGCGTTGAGGTATTTTGAAATATGATGGAAACCCATAATTAGTTAAGCAATGTATAAGATAGTCATAGTAATAATGAATAACGTATTTATGAACAAATGGTTTACTAACTCTTTTAAAGGGATGCAGTTTGTTCCGTTTAGGTCTACATGAACAGACTAAAACAGTGAACAGGAGACTTTGGTAAGGCAATAACAAGTAACACGAAAATTCTAATTAAAAACAGATACTCGAAAGTATAAAAATAGTAACATAAAAGAGACAAGCTATACGAAACAGGTGACCTAAGAGAGAGAGAAAAAAATAATTTAACTTAATACATTACAAAAACAGATAATCCGGATATATAGGACAAAACCCAAGAAGACGAGCAGGTTTAAACAAAAGTTCATCAAAGTACAATGAACAGACATTAAACAGAACAGGTGTGCAAGGTAAGACAGGTGAAGAGGCAGGTACTCACGCGTGGCCTTCTGCAGAATGCCTATAGCCTGCTGGTGCGAGATGTAAGAGTCCAACACCTGGCCGTCGATGGCCAGAATCTGGTCTCCCTCCTCGAGCCGCCCATCTCTGAGGGAAAGAAAGGGTTTATTAGTGATGGTGATGGTGATGGTGATGGTGATGGTGATGGTGATGGTGATAGTGATGGTGATATGAAATAATAATCTATATTGTATTATCAGACAAATACGTGTGTGTGTGTGTGTGTGTGTGTGTGTGTGTGTGTGTGTGTGTGTGTGTGTGTGTGTGTGTGTGTGTGTGTGTGTGTGTGTGTGTGTGTGTGTGTGTGTGTGTACCTGTGTGTATGTATACTGGTCAGGTTTCATTACCATCGGAATGGCAGTTTTATAATGAAGTAGTAAATAATAACCATGACACACCTTTCATGTAATACCATAAAATAC
This sequence comes from Cancer borealis, assembly GCA_036785275.1. NCBI lineage: Eukaryota > Metazoa > Arthropoda > Malacostraca > Decapoda > Cancridae > Cancer > Cancer borealis. The sequence goes on along the minus strand of JAXIVD010009084.1, from coordinate 2,419 downwards.
CATTGCATAAAATATAGACTAAAGTGTACTTATGGCACATGTTGCTAACAAATTACACAATAAAAATATATTAATACACTTCATTGACAATATCGGATAAAGGTCTTTGTCAAATACAAATGATGTTTTTTACAATAAAACAACAGTAATATTAAGTTCATAAAATAGGAAGCAAGGAGTGCATTCCATGAGCATTCAGAGTGATTAAAATATATATACAAAAAGGATTACAGGAATCACGACGAGTACGAAAATAAGAAAATATAAATAAAATATATAATCCTTTACCGCCAAAGATTAATGTTTAAGCGTAATAAAGTTTCCAATCCTCTTCTAACTAAAACAGAACACTGACGATGAAGACAGTAGTGTGTATAAGTCACGCTATTCATTATATTTCAAGAAACTGAAAACATGTGTGTGAGTGAAAGATACGATAACCTTCCTTCACAGAGCACAACGAACAAGGTCATTCATAAAGCCCACGGAAGGAAAGTCAAGAAAATCTGAAGAAAACGTGGAACCGAAAAGAGTTAAGCAACAGACACGAGTCGCATACATTCGTTCCTTCCTTCAGTGGGAACAGAAAAAGAAAAATACATCCTGGCGTATGTAAAGCAATTCCCTGCAACACGCGAACACATAAACACAGAGGAAACGTAAGTAAAAAAGGCAAAGAAAGTTAAACAAAGGTGAGGTGGATGCCAGGTGACCCTTAACTGTTGTATTCATGCTTATTACAATGTCCCTTGAGCCTATAGTTAACTTTTCCACTTTATTATATTCAGGACACAGCGCCACACCATCCATTCATCTCACCACACTTACATCTCCCAATTGTTAACTTCCAGTATACGTAATAAACCTGTCACACTTATAAAGGTGAAACAGAAAGCAGAAAGACGAAGTAATACATTTTCTTGGTTGGGAATAACTCATACAAGGTAATAGAAGGGTGAAAGGTCGACTTATTCATATTGGTGAGACTGAATACTCATACTTGATCGTCGACTTTGATAGAGTGTGTCAGAAATCAAAAAAGTGAAAAATGAGTTAGCTGAAAGGTAAACAATGACCTTCTAATATACCAGAACCAATCATGGGAAAGAAAGAAAGAAAGAAAGAAAGAAAGAAAGGAAGGAAGTAAAAGAAAGAAAAAGGAAAGTAAAAAAATAAGAAAGAAAGAACACAGGAAAGCAAAATAAGGAAAATACTACACACCAACATGTCAATTGGAAGATAATTGTGAAGGCAGGCAGTCAGTCGGTCCCAAATTCAGGTCATCATTATAGCACCGTGATTAACCTTTACAAAATCAGATTACGAACGCGCTCTTCTGCCTCAGCCCCAATCATAATGTCGCGATGCAATCAATACCGGATCCCGTTCAATTACACCACGAGAAAAGACATAATTTACCGAACCTTATCCAATCTGAAACAATAACGCACTGAATCACTGAGCGATCCTAACGAAAAGAACCACAGCTGCCATTATCTCTCGTCCAATCAAAATGCAAGAAAAATACCTGCCATTCTTTTTTCTTTTTTCAATATCAAAAATTACTTCATCTGATACAAAATACAGCTGGAATTGGTTCAGTCGACACAAGGGAAGGAGAACCAGAAAGGGAAGAGAAAGGAACTTGGAAGTAAAATAATAGAAGGGAGAGAAGGAAACAGAGACATTAAGGAGAGGGAGAATTGGAGGAATGTGAGAAAATGATGGAGGAAAGAACATGAAAAGACATAACACGAAAGATTGTGGAGGGAAAAAGGATAATGCGAGGATTTATAGGAGGAGGAGGAGGAGGAGGAGGAGGAGGAGGAGGAGGGAGGAGGAGGAGGAGGAGGAGGAGGAGGAGAGGAGAAAGAGGTGGAGGAGAGGATCAAAAACAAGTAGAAGCAATATAGAGATTTGGGGAGAGAGGAGAAGGGAAAAAAGTTATTTCCTCTAAGACCAAAACTTCTTTCCCACACACGACACAGACACACCAACACCTCAAACCTGACACACCACTCCTCTTCCTCCTCCTCCTCTTCCTCCTCCTCAAAAAAACTAAAATAAAAAACTGTGAAGTCCTTCTGTTTTCCCCGAATAGAAAGAAAATAGGACAAAAAGAAGGAGAAGTTTTTGGAAACCTATATTCCTTCCCACAGAAAACAAATCCTAATGTACTTTTTTCCTTCCTCCTTCCTCTCCTTCCTAAAAGACTTTCCATGTGCTTCAAAAAACCTATTCCTTGCATGCCTCCCTTTCCTCCTCCAATCCCTTCCTCTCTCCGTCCCTCCCACCCTCCCTCCCTTCTTCCTCCGTAAAGAAAGAAAAAAAAATTCCATATTCTTACAAAACTTTAAAAAATATATATATATATGTTTGAAGGCAAGACCTGTGATGGAAAAATGGAAATCAAACCGAT
>JAXIVD010009083.1:2500-12500 GCA_036785275.1 Cancer borealis | reverse complement strand
CGTTGTAAAGGTGATTTGTGTGTCCTGAGCCGAGTACCGCATTCTCGTTAGTCTCTGTAATGACCCTGAAGCCATATAGAGTTAATTAGTATGTGTGTGTGTGTGTGTGTGTGTGTGTGTGTGTGTGTGTGTGTGTGTGTGCGTGTGCGTGTGCGTGTGTGTGTGTATGTGTGTGTGTGTGTGTAAGACTGACATAGAAACCATTTACAAACATAATGTGTCAAATAATGATGGTAATGATTGCAATAATAATGATAATGATAGTAATAATAATAATAATAATAATAATAATAATAATAATAATAATAATAATAATAATAATAATAATAGTAAGAACAATAACAATTACAATACTAATAAAAATGATGATAATAATAGTAATAATAATAATAATAATAATAATAATAATAATAATAATAATAATGGTAATGATAGCAAAAATAATAATAATGATAATAATAACAATAACAACACAAATAATAATAATAATAGCCAAGCCACTTTCCCACGTAATTCTAGTTTCCTTACGAGTTTGATTACACTTGTATGTCCTTGTTTGCTCCGCTAAGTGTGCTCTCCTTTTGGCTTCCGTCTCGTGGCTTCGCGATTACCTGGAAGCAAAACTTATAATGGAGCGGCTGGTCTCATTTGCAGCCTGGCTTAATGTTTCCTTGTTTAAAGCCACGAGCAAATCCCTCTGCTGAGTCGAAGAAGGGAGAGGAGAGAGAGAGAGAGAGAGAGAGAGAGAGAGAGAGAGAGAGAGAGAGAGAGAGAGAGAGAGAGAGAGAGAGAGAGAGAGAGTGAGAGAGAGTGTGTACTGAAAGTTAGTTTATGTGCGTTAATCAGCGTTCCAGTCAGCCTGTGTGCACGTACTCACCCACACACAGTCTTCAGAAGCCTCTCACCACAGGCAGCGTATCGATCCCTGCGCTCCTCTTCTGCCTTCCTGGTGTGCTCCTCAGGCAGGACGAAACAATGGCGTAAGGGGTGAAGGCGACTTACACAGGGAAGAGGCCGCGTTAGGGAACAAAAGACGGAGGGGAACCTGCTAGCGTCAGGCAGGAGGTCGCCTATACAAAGGTGTGCGGGTCATTCTTCACCTCAGAGGGAATTGTAATCTAAAGTTTTGATCATGTTTACCACTTTGTAACTTTTTCATTATCTTCTCCTCCTCTTCTTTCTTCCATGTCATCACTCCTTCGCCCACTTCCTTTTCGTATACATGGAAGGTGAAAAGCTACGTAAGGGAAGATAATGTTTTCTTTAAGTAGAAAAAATACTTTCCCTCTGAGGTGTATCGTCACACAAACACACACAGACACAACCTCAGCACTACCTGAACAAAGCGTAGTGTTGACACGTACTATACCTGAACAGGCTCTTTAATACTATCGTTCCCTTGACTACAACATCTTATACAAAATATTGTTGAAAATTCGTTAGAAACATTACAAGATCTGAGTTCAAACCACACGCATTATAGTTGTTTTATTGTATGTAAGTTTTTTTTTAATTGTATGCATGTGAAGCTTTTATCTCCTAATCATTGATACTTACGTTCTGTTTAGTCAACGTGCTGTTCGGTAACCTCAGCTTTCTTTGTGACTTTGTGTTCAAGGATGAAGCCAATGGATGGCACGTGGCTCTTGAAAAAATACAATAAGAAGAATACAAAAAAGTGACATCTATCAGCTGAGGTACAGGTTAGACAGTTTGCTCAACACAGTGTAATAGTAAATAAATTTAGTGTTTTAAAAAAGAACAAAGTCGTTATTAGAAAATGACAGACTGACAGACAAACAGTACAGGACAGGACAATACATATCTGTGAGAAGCAAACTTACAGGGTCTGCGCTTTTTTTTCGCTTAACGTCTAAGAAATAGACAGACACACAGACAGATAGATACAAAAATTCAAGTTCTACGCTTTCAAGTCAGCCAAGTTTATGTTTGTAATGGCATCCACAGAAACTACACTCATATAGCTTACTTTCCTTCTTACTTCCCTTAACCCGAAGACAGGAAGTTAGGAGAACATAATATCATGTCCAGAATGTTGAACCAGTCGACGTGAAAGTTATGAGTTCCTGTGTGGCAGCGACTTTTACCTCATCTTTCCATTTGCTTCTTACTCGGTGTTGTTACGAACCCACCTCATATTGTATTGTGATCAGAGGCTTATGGTGAAGGTACGCTCCCTGTACATGTGTTAGTATACTAAATTGAAGGCTGGCCGAAGGTTGAATAAATGTTATTGTTGTAAGCCTGTTGTGCAAACCGATGGATTTTATGTATTTCCCCATTTCTAGTATATTATGTCATTTTATGAGGTTAGGGATGTCTTAAGCTTTACCATTTCGACTAATTAAACATAATCTTGAATACGGCCTTAAAAGAAAGGAATGAAAATGAAAAATGAAACACATTATTTTTCTAGTGGTTATGATGCAAGGCGGCAGACGCGGTTATTAATGAGATGAAGTGGAGCCTCACACAAGGCCAACGGGCAGGTGGTCCTGAGGAAAAGGTTGACCACCCTAGCTCGGCAGCTAACTCAGCCTCCCTCCAAAACAAACTCGTGATGCATTGTCTGTTCTAATTACTCAGTGGCTGCACACACGTGTTGTTTTGTTATATTCATAAAAAACAAAACATAGTTAATATTCTTTACCTCCTGTCAAGCTTTGTCTCGAAAATAATATTTTAAAATATGTATATGTATACACACATATATATCTACACAGGCATGTATAAACATTAAGGTACGAGTGCACAGCGGTCGTACACAAAGGATTTTACACTCAGTGAATTACAAACGAAATGTTTTAATTAATGTTCTGAACCCTTTTTTGTGTGTGCATCAAGTGGTAGTGTTTCACTAGACAAGTGTGGATCACCAGCTGCATAACACCTTTACTGTCCTCACCAACACATCCTGCTAGAGTGTGCATTCCTACACTGGCCAATCATAACGTCGTAAAGGCAGTAATAACGTCGTAAATTAGCACACAAGCCTACACCAGTACAGGCGGAGGGCAGAGCGTGTGTTTTAGATTGACGAAAATCCTGTAATTATGACGAAGAAAAGAACAATGGACGTGTTTATGTTTTCAAGTCTATTAAAATTGTTTTGCTGTATAATTTGTGAACCAGTGGTGTGAATGTGTGTATGTGTGTATGTATGTGTATGTATGTATGTACATGTATGTATGTGTATGTGTGTATGCGTATGTATATGTGTGTATGTATGTATGTATGTATGTATGTATGTATGTATGTATGTATATGTGTGTGTGTGTGTGTGTGTGTGTGTGTGTGTGTGTGTGTGTGTGTGTGTGTGTGTGTGTGTGTGTGTGTGTGTGTGTGTGTGTGTGTTTAGTGTGCGCGCGCGGGCGGGCATGCCTTAGCCTTGGGCAAGGTATTTACGAGCAGAAAGAACTCCTGCGGCATGAATGTAAGGCATTCGTACCGTCACCGCTGGTCTCCATCAATGACACGTATTATCATCCCTGCCATCAAAACAATAACAAATATACACACGACTCGCAACCTTCAATCAAAGGAAACGAGACTAAACTCAAGCAACTCAAATAGATACATAAATGGATAGATAGATGGATATATAGATAGATAGATAGATAGATAGATGGATAGATAGATAGATAGATAAAGAGAAAAAAATAAATAAAATGCAGCTTGAAGCACAAACATAAATACATTCTCATTAAATGCAGTTTCACTTTGGTGCAAAAGTTTGGTCCACTCCAGTAACGTAAGGCAATAAGTGGCGAGGTGTGTGGAGGGCGTGGGAGGGGTGTAAGGGAGGTAGGGGCCGTGGGAAGGTGTAAGGGTGGGGAGGGATGTGAGGGTGGGGATCGTGGGAGGCTCGGAGGGGCGTAGGAGGTGGAAGGGTTATGATTGACCTCATTTGTGGAGGAGGAGAGTGAGGACGAGGTGCTCTAGTGTCTGATCTATATTCGCAGCCATTACAGTGTTTTCTATTAAAAGAACCTCCTTTCTCCTCCTCCTCCTCCTCCTCCTCCTCCTCCTCCTCCTCCTCCTCCTCCTCCTCCTCCTATTCCCCCTCCTCCTCCTCCTCCTCCTCCTCCTCCTCTTTCCCCTTCTCTTCCTCCTTCTCCTCCTTCCTCATCATGTTTTTCATCTTCTCTTTCTTCTTCTTTTTCTTATTTCTCTTCTTTTTCTTCTTCTTCACCTACTTCACTTCTGCTTCTCAACTACCACTGCCGCCTTCTCCTCCTCCTTCTCCTCCTCCTCCTCCTCCTCCTCCTCCTCCTCCTCCTCCTCCTCCTCCTCCTCCTCCTCCTCCTCCTCCTCCTCCTTTTCCTCCTTCTCCTCCTCCTCCTCCTCCTCCTCCTCCTCCTCCTCCTCCGTAATTTCCTGTCCAACAAGGCGTGACCACTATACGTCATACACAGTTGCCAGTGGGCCAGAGTGGTAGCCGGAAATAGTGATCATCTAACCTCTTCCTGCAAATCTAAGAGAAGGACGAGGACGAGGACGATGAAGGAAAGAAAAAAGGAAAACGGGGTTGAATACAGAACTTGCGAGGAAAGATTTACAAGAAACCAGAAGAGACAATTAGTAGACAAGAAGGAGGGAAGAAAATAAGACGCGAAAAAACTGTATGTGGGAAGAAGGTGAAAGGAAGATAACTTTTAAATGTGACCTGCGTTGTTTTAAGACGGCGCAGCGACGAGGTACATACTTACCGTCGCTAAGCTGGAAGTGGTGCTGTGTTAATGCTAAAGAGTCAACGAGGTGTTAAGCCAAGCGATAGGGATTACCACACAGCACACACACTCTCACACACACACACACACACACACACGCACACGCACACACTGAGTCACTACATTAAGGCGTATTAAACCCATAGAGTAAATCATTACGCTGACTTTTCAAACCACCTCGCCGCAGATTCTCACCAGTTTTGTCGGAGAGTTATGCAGTGTCCCAAAAATAAAATAATTAAATGCTAACGTAAAATGAACTGAAGGAAGATCAGGAGAGAAGTACAGATTAATAATGATAGACAGTAGAGTTATAGAATCATTTTGTAGACTTGGCCTTATCTTCACCTTCCCCCCCTACACACACACACACACACACACACACACACACACACACGTATGTATGTGTGTGTGTGTGTGTGTGTGTGTGTGTGTGTGTGTGTATGTGTGTGTGTGTGTGTGTGTGTGTGTGTGTGTGTGTGTGTGTGTGTGTGTGTGTGTGTGTGTGTGCGTGTGTGGGGGGGGGGGGAGGACAGTTGAGTAAGCCAGTAATATTCTTCTTTAGTTTAATTCTTTTGTGCACGTTTCTGGCACAGCGGAGGGAAAGGAAACGGAAGGAGAGAGAAATAATGGAAGAAAAGGAGTATAAAGAAAAGGGAACATTGGGTGGAGAAAGGAAGAAAAAGAAGAAGAAGAAAGGGGAGAAGAAAAGGGTAGAAGAAAGCAAGAAAAGGAAGGTGGACATGAGCAAGGGTACGTGGTAGGGAAGGGAAGGGAGGGAGGTAGGACACACACACACATACACACACACACACACACACACACACACACACACACACACACACACACACACACACACACACATACACACACACACACACACACACACACACACACACACACACACACACACACACACACACACACAAGGGCTGCAAACAATAAAAGACAATAGTTTGACAGACAGTATATCTTGGCCAGGTACTTAGAACGATATACAGCTTATCATAATGGAAGTATGATGTAATATACGACAGCCACCAAACCCACTGAAAAAAAGTTACATAAACATCATAAAGAAACAAAGAAGTCTTGGCAATGTATTTGAGAACTGATGATTATGAGAGAATGATAATGCTTCGTCATTTGATAAAAAAAAAAAAATATATATATATATATATATATATATATATATATATATATATATATATATATATATATATATAATTACAACTTATGTTCATTCACCTTGTTCTCCTCCTCCTCCTCCTCCTCCTCCTCCTCTTCCTCCTCCTCCTCCTCATTATCCTCTATATGACTAGATGAACGGAGCTCTTGTAAAATATCAAAATTTGCCGATGACACGAAAAATTTTAGTAAAGTAACTATGAAACGTTACACAGAAACCTTGCAGTTAGATCTAGATCGATTATTTTGTTAGACCAACGAATGGCAAATGGAACTTAACATTGATAAATGCAAAGTTTTACTCATTGAAAGTCGTAACGATCGCGTTCGGTATTTGATAAATGGCCAGCAACTTTCAGTAGTTAATATGGAAAAAGGATCTCAGTGCCATTATATCAAGCGAATTCAAGCCCAGTCAGCATTGCACAGAGGTAGTTAACACTGCTAATAAACTGGTTGGCTTCATCAGAGCTGCCTTCGAATATAAATCAGAAAAAGTTATATTAAAACTTTATAATTTAGTGGCATGACTCCATTTTGAACACTGCGTACAGTTTTGGTCCCCATATTGCAAAAAGAGACAGAAAAGCTATAAAGAGTTCAATGAAGAATAAAGAAAACTAACTCCCAGGCTGAGAAATGTACCCTATAAAATGTATCCTATAAAAAAAATTCCACGTAGTTATGTTCATTTTATGCAACGTGTTTTTTTCTATTACTTTTTTTCTTGCAACCTCAGGTGGAGAGAGCGGTGGTTGGGGAGAAATTTTCGCATTTACTGTCCTATGCCTCTCACTTCAGATTCGATAGTGTAGTTTATCTTAGACAGTCTACTGCTGTTTGGTCTTCCATTGTGGTCTTTTGTCCTCCTCCTCCTCCTCCTCCCCCTCCTCCTTCTTCTCCTTCTCCTCCTCCTCCTCCTCCTCCTCCTCCTCCTCCTCCTCCTCCTCCTCCTCCTCCTCCTCCTCCTCCTCCTCCTCCTCCTCCTCCTCCTCTTCCTCCTCCTCCTCCTTATACTGTCGTCTGAGGGATAGACTTTCCGAGGCTCTGCACGTCAACAAGCCAGAACAACTTGGTCAGCACTAGTATCACGTTGCTTCCTGCCGCTGCCACCTGCCTCACACACTCACCACCAAGCACTACAGTCCCTGGAAATGTGACTCTTCAACTCCTATCAATAATTCGTCGATACTTCAGAAGGCTCGCTGCTCTTCCAGGAGAACCTCAGTGCTCCTCGACCACCTTGTTGTGTCACCCTGATTGTACCCGCCACCACGAGAGCATCTTGGCTCATAATGCCACCTGCCTCTCCTACCTCTTCACGTGACCTCTCCAACTCTCTCCCTTGTTCCCCTCTTTATTACCCTGTTCCAGTATGTCCCTTTCACTGGTCGCACCTCCTCCCGCCCCTTCAGTACAATGGGATAAAATGGCGGCGTCTCGGATAGAAGGGTCTCCTCTCTCCACGCCTCAATTGTTATGTGGGTAATCTGGAAGGAGCAACATCGAGGCGACACCATCCTCCCTTCCCCTCCCTTCTTTGTGCCGCCTGATGAAAAGGTCAAGGAATACGGAAAGAAACTTTATAAAATGGAATAGAATACATATGTGTTGCTGTGTTGCTTATATTTCTGTTTGTTATTTTTCTTCTCGTAAAAGTAAATCTACAAATATAACTGTCTGAGAAGAGCGGATGTCTCTTTCGCTGTAGTAGATGTGGTGGTATTGTGTATGTTTTATGTGCAGTATATCAATATTTATCCAACATTCTTCCGTTTTCTACCATTTTCAACACACGAGTAACTGTTGACAACATTCCACCGTCAGAACTTGCAAAACCAATAAGATGTGTTGACCGATTAGAAAAATTGACCTGAAGCTATACATGACTCCAAATTGTCGTCAATAAGCCAGTGTTATTTTTTTCTATCTGAAGTCAAATATTCATCAAGGAATCTCACTTCACACAGTAAATCCGAGGTCGTATAGTGAGGAGATTGCCAGATCACAGGATTTATCGAAAATGTGTATGAAAGTCAAACATTTTAATTATTTCAAGGTCAGAGTTTGAGCGCGAATATATTTGCAATAATTTTGGAAGTACTGGAACACCATAGAGAAAAAGATGAATATATCAGAAAATTTTCAAATCGTGTTTATATTTTAATGTGATATGTTATAAAGTTAAAAAGTTGAAATCAATAACAGAACGGTAGTGGCAAAGACGAGTGTCAGAGTTAAATTTTTTTCAGACTACTCTTCCTCATCCCTTTATTTTGCTGTCTCGTATGTATGTGTGCGTGCGTGTATGTGTGTGCTTGTGTGTGTGTGTGTGTGTGTGTGTGTGTGTGTGTGTGTGTGTGTGTGTGTGTGTGTGTGTGTGTGTGTGTGTGTCTGTGTCTGTGTCTGTGTCTATGTCTATGTCTATGTCTATGTCTATGTCTATGTCTCTGTCTCTGTGTCTGTGTCTGTGTCTGTGTCTGTGTCTGTGTCTATGTATGTATGTATGTATGTATGTATGTATGTGTATGTGTGTGTATGTGTGTGTGTGTGTGTGTGTGTGTGTGTGTGTGTGTGTGTGTGTGTGTATGTGTGTGTGTGTGTGTGTGTGTGTGTGTGTGTGTGTGTGTGTGTAATGATCGCCAATAAATTCCGACGGTGCCTCTGGGTCGGTCATAACAAGCGACAATAATGAGCACATCCGTGAGGCGCACCAACTCATCATTATTGGTTATTGACGCACCAAATAAGCGATAACCGGAAGTTGATATTCGAAAGTGTTAATAATGACTTTAACAAATTGATATCGCCGCATGTGACAGACTTACATATTTTCAGTGATTAATTATACCACCTAACTATTTATATTACTCAGAATTATCAACAAACTACATTACACTGTGGCCATGAAATTCAGCTCTCGATATTTAGCAACCTTTCTGCAGCACAACACTGCGGGAGGACGACACGATCGGAAGAAAAGAACATGCTATTTGAGTTTTTCGAAGCCGCATGACTACCTGGCGGAGACTTTGCTGTTCAGAAACCTTAGTGAACAGAGATGATGAGGAGGGAAAGGAGCCGCTGAATGGGATGTGTAGGTCAACTGACTGGCTCTTTCTAGCCAACCTTACACTCGGGCAAACTTTTATTGGGAAACTTTATCAAAGGGAGGGAAGTGAGGTGACACGGCATCCTGTTGAGCGAAGACTTTTCTGAATGCCTGACGCTTCCAAGGAAACAACTCTCTTCAAGTGCCATTGTATCAGAAAATTGCCCAACTTGAAGATGTGTAATTTGGGGAAACTGTTCACGAGCTCATAGAATTTGTCTTATACTGTATGTATCGATAGTAAAGGTATAACAAAATCTCAATCATGAAAAGAAATATAAAATAATCTTGTTTTATTCTATTTATTTTCAAACACCCATTCAGCAACATGTCTCTACCATTCAGAAAAAAGCTACAAGTTATCCTTCACGTTGATCACCAATGCATGTAAGTATTGATGTGTTTATCCAGCAGCCGTGTGAGCCGCCTCGACATAGACAGACTCGGTAATCACGTTGCTTGAATTCAGGGTGATAACTCAGTACGTTAGTCCCACCCTGCACTTTGAACACCCTCGCGCCACTTCCACCATCACACTCTCTTCGTCCTCACAACACTATTTCAGCACTAACGAGAACGATGGAAATGCTGCGTTCCACGTTATCGACACTCGCTTTCAATCCATTTCAACTATTCATGATGCAGACCCAGTAACGATTTCATATATACCAGTTGAAGCTTCAATAATTGAGTTCGATACAAATAACTGTTCAACTTGACGTCTGTAAAGTAACATAATAGGACATTCCACATAACTATAAAATTTGGTTTTTCTAAGTAGAATATTATCTGTGAAGTTAAGAAAATACTAAATTTGCTGATTTAAAACTAAATATCATGAAAAACGACAGCGTACGTACTCCTTTAATAACCTAATATAATGACCTTGTGAGCTGTGAAAGGCATACTCGTGAAACATATTATAAACTCTAAACTCACCATTGGCAAC
>JAXIVD010009082.1:10000-12500 GCA_036785275.1 Cancer borealis | reverse complement strand
ACCAGGCTGTCTTCCAAGCCTACCCTGGCCGAAGCTGAGTCTGCCGTGGCTGGCTCCGCAGCTTGGCACCGCACTTCGCCCGATGCTTGGGTCCGAGCGAGTCCCAACTGCTTGTTGCAGCAGCTGGGACCCGACAGTGGCCGCCTTGGCGTCGTCAGGCTTCTTGTTCGAGTGTGCGACAAGGGCGCGACGCGAAACTGTTTCATTATTGTTTCCCGCGGAGCGTCGCAGGCCCTATCATAGAAGTTTGCATCGAAACTTGTATCTGTATTTTCATCAAAGTTGAAAAACTGATGTGCTTCAAATATTCAACTTGATTTTGAGAAGAATCGTTGGTTTTGTTCACAGGATCTTAGTCTAAACTTGAAGTTAGAGCAGACCTGGAGTAGACTTACTATGGCTACCCCTCTCCCTTCTTCCCACTGCTTGTATCAGTGCGGAAACAAAATGGAATATTTATCCATTAAGAATGTGCTTGTTAGAATTTTATTTTGTGCCACTGATATTTTCTTTAAATATGAAGGCCAAGTACATCCCAAAACAGAAACACAACACATAAAATATATTTGTCATGAACTGAAGTAGTAATGGTATCAATGATGAACGTATTTGATTACTGACACTCCCCTCGCACGGTCTTGAAGGTGATGCCATTATCGATGGTTAGCAGGATGCTGGCCCCCTCCCGGTGCAGGAACAGATTACCTCCATCCTCACCTACACCGAACAACATGAAGGGCTGAAGTGCACGTTGAAAGAAGTGATGTGTGTAGGCGGGACATGGTAGTGGCAGGCGGTAGAACCTTCTCCAGTTATCTATCCTTGTTTTGTATCTTTTTATACTGTGACATTCCCCTTCCACCTTTGCTCCTTCAACACACCACACTCCTCCCTATTCTCCCGCCCTTGAGTGGAAGGTCAGCATCGACAGAACTGTGTGGCCGCCAACGTCCACGGACTTCGTCAGACACTGCGGGGTCAGCTGACCTTTTGCCCCGCGGACCACTAATGTTTAGTGTTCCCGTGTCGTGTTTGAGCGGTGGTCGGCCTCGCTTCATCCTTCAAGGTCACGACGCCCTCTCCAGGCACTTGTTGGCCGTCAGTTACCTCGACGAAGGGAGTGTTGAGGTGTTGACGTGCGCTGGTCAGTGTTTACTCATGATGGATGAAAGGGGAGTAAGCCAAACTAATGTATTTGGTCTCGTCTTCGTGCCTCGTCTATACATGCTTTACTCCCCTCCCTTGCCCTCACACCTTGACCTGTATATTCCTATGCGTGTCTTCGTCTTCCTAGACCCAATCAATCTTGACGAGGCACACACCCACAGGCTGGCAGCTCAAGAACGTGGTCCGAGTGTCCTTGTGTTCCGAACTAATAATGTCCGTTGCTTTGTCTGCCCTTGATGTTGATGAGGGGAGTTCATCTATGTCTCTGTAATTGTACGTAAGTCTGCACAATCCTCTTAGCGGCAGTAACAGGCACGAGCATCATTTGGCTGGAGGAAAGTTTGCTTCTCTGTCTGTAGATACATGAGTCAGACACTTGTTCCATCACTATCAGATTAAATTACACAAGCTACAGGACAAAAAAAGTTCAGGCACTTCTTCCGCAATGGTGTTTGAAGTGCCGACTGTGTTGTTTATGTCTCGTCTCTCACCGTCGTCCTTGTACTTTACTTATCCTTGCACAACCAGGCAATAGTAGTCCTTGAGGCTAGATTCCAGTTGTATATAACTTAACACTCAAGTCCATACGTTATAACAATAAATTCACTTCTACATTTTTTCCCCAGATTTTCTTATATATATATATATATATATATATATATATATATATATATATATATATATATATATATATATATATATATATATATATATATATATATATATAATATATATATATATATATATATATATATATATATATATATATATATATATATATATATATATATATATATATATATATATATATATATATATATATATATATAAAACAAAATAATGTATATACATATATATATATATATATATATATATATATATATATATATATATATATATATATATTTTTTTTTTTTTTTTTTTTTTTTTTTTTTTAATTAATTTTTTTTTTTTTTTTCATGTACTGCAGCAGAAAGGTTATTTTGCACACTTTATGTGTGTCTGTTGATGATCATTAATCAATAATCTCAAAAACATGAATATACAAGACTGGCTGGGAATGTGTATTAATCGTACCTGATGCGTGATCAGGTTTGTTGTCGGTGTATGCAGATAGACGAGTTTAAACTTTAACAAACGAAAGAAATAAGTGTGGAAAGTAATGGATTTGTACATAAAAGTTTGGTCTGGTGGAGATCCTTGGATGCATATGATTATCTTTGAGTTTCTCTCGTAAGCTGATTATCTATGTATCTGCGTGGCCTCTTGTATGATGAAAACACTCAGATAGCAGCGTTTGCATGCCAATCACGGAGGGCAGGTGACGGGCAGC
>JAXIVD010009082.1:0-2500 GCA_036785275.1 Cancer borealis | reverse complement strand
TGTTACACTTCCAAGCAGACAGACAGACGTTATAAGGAACTCCTGAAGAGGATGTAAGGGCGGGAATCTTCTTCTTACTACTACTACTACTACTACAGGAGGAAGGAAAGAAAAGACAAGGAATAAATAACTGACAGGAGAAAATCTAGTTTATACGTGTAAGTTATTGTTGAGTGAGTGATTGTCAATAATGTGTGAAAGCAGATAAGTGATGAGGCTTGAGTGAACAAGGAATTCGTACGCTGCAGGTATCAGATACTAAGCCATTTATGGTTTTTCTGCGTGTTATTTTTTCTATGTATTTTTGTGTGTGTCTGTTCGTGCATGTGTGTGTGTGTGTGTGTGTGTGTGTGTGTGTGTGTGTGTGTGTGTGTGTGTGTGTGTGTGTGTGTGTGTGTGTGTTGTTTGTGTGTGATTTCTAACCAGTTCACCACCGCGACATATTTCTAACGACACTGTGTTATATTTTCACTAATTTCACCACACTTGGTCATCCCTACCACCACCACCACCACTACAACCACCACCACCACCACCACCACTACTACTACTAACACTATTACCATCTTTCTCCCTCTTTCCCCTACCACACATCCACCACAGCACATTTTCAGGACACCACATGGCATCATTCCTCACTCACTACCATCTCTTCAAATTTCAGCTCCAGACATAACAACCACCACCACCACCACCACCACCACCACCACCACCACCACCACCATCACCACCACCACCACCACCACCACCACCACTCTGACAGACTGTACATAACATACCACAACACAACACCACCTGGGAATGTGTAGAGGAAGTCCCCTTTTTCACACACACACACACACACACACACACACACACACACACACACACACACACACACACACACACACACACACACACACCACAGAGCCTGCCCCTGGCCCTGTCACCCCCTGACCGCACACAACATACTCCCAATCACCCCAGACACACCACGGACACACAGAACACACACAAGCAATTTAGTCACAAACTCACGAACTCATTCCTTCCGGGAGAGTGAACTATAGAGAACAAGGGAATTGTGGCATTGATAAAAAAGAGAAGTAAGAAGAAAAAAAAGTTGTCAAACCAGCTATATTTAAACAATTCTCTGTGTGCTGAGGGAGAGTTGCGAGTCGTTCATGAGTTGCTTGCTTGATTGCTTGCTATGTGACTGTTGCCGCTTCCGTGAGCTAGATGAAGAAGCACGAGAAATGCATGTTGACTTAGGGCGTGTGTGGAGGGTCTTAACATAGTAGTAGTAGTAATAGTAGTAGTAGTAATAGTAGTAGTAAAACTCCCGCGGAAATTGGACCGAGTGAGTGAAAGTGGGGCTCCCTCAAGAGAAACTACGTGCCCCAGTTACCTATTTCCGAGGGCGACCGTGAAATGGCTATTGGCTATTGTCTTTGTTTTGTTGCCATTTATTAGCAGAACTTGGCGAGGCGAGGACGTGCTTGATGGGATGTGTGTGTGTGTGTGTGTGTGTGTGTGTGTGTGTGTGTGTGTGTGTGTGTGTGTGTGTGTGTGTGTGTGTCGTTGAGGTTGACAGGATGGGCTGAACTGTTTCTGACACACTTTTCTGTAATATTTCCTACGTCTACATAGTTTCCCTTCCACTGACACCTTCTTCCAAATGAAAACCCCTCTCCTCCTCCTCCTCCTCCTCCTCCTCCTCCTCCTCCTCCTCCTCCTCCTCCTTCTCCTCAGACCACCGCGTGCAGGAGGACAAAGGATATAGAGTAGGACGGGGATGGGGAGGAGCAGGAAATGAGGGCCGGTGAAGGAGACCCACGCGGTGTTGAAGTGTGAGGGGCCGGTGGTGGGGGTGTGGGGCAGTGGGGTGCGTGGAGGGGGTGGAGGATGGGGTGTGGGGTGCGTGGAGGGAATGGAGGATGGGGTGTGGGTGTGTGGGGGTGTGGAGAGGTCATATAAGGGTCGAGGAGGGTGTATAGTAGAAAGTTTGGTGAGGCAAAAATATGGAAGATTATAGGTGACTGAAGGACAAGGAAAAATAGGAGGACGAGGTGGAGGGGATAGAGGAGGAGGAGAAGAAGGAGGAGGAGGACAAGAAAAAAGAGGAGGAGAAAAAGAATTAGAAAGTGACACATAAATGCAGGGATATCAAGTAAGAATCAACACTATCTGCAAAAGTTTCACGGAGTAAGAGAAAGGGAGTAAAGGGAAGAGGAGAAGGGAGAGGAGGGAGGAGGAGGAGGAGGAGGAGGAGGAGGGACGAGGACGAGGACGAGGGAGAGGAGGGGGAGAAGGATAATGAGAGGCCCCATTCAGAAGGGAGAGGAAGGAGAGGGAAAGCTGCTCCTGTACTTTCACTCTCATGAGGTGACCCCCTGGAGGGATAAGGAGAAAGAAAGAGAGAAAGAGAGAGAGAAGGGTCGAGAGAGAGAGAAGGGAGGGAGGGAAGAGAAAAGTAGGACAGGATGGAAGGGTGAGGATAAAAGGAAGGAGAGAAAGGGGG
>JAXIVD010009081.1:7500-10000 GCA_036785275.1 Cancer borealis | reverse complement strand
TCTTTAATTGTATCTTCTATTAATGCATTCTTTTCGTTCTCCCCTCTTTCTGGTTTACGTTTTTTCTTTCCAATACTGTTTTCCTTCGTATTTTCTTCAATTTACATTTCTATATTTCTTTCACTCATTTTTGTTTCGTTATTCTTGTTTAATTACACTTTTTCTTCCTTCCTTCCTTCTTTATCTGTTTCCATTCCTCCTACTATCAAGTCATTTCATGAATCTCCCTCCTCCTCTTTCTCCTCCTCCTCTTCCTCTGTTAAATTCAGGTTGCATCCTGTCTCGCATCGAAGTTTCAGCAATGTGTGTGCGTGTGTGTATATGTGTGTGTGCGTATGTTTGTGTGCGTGTGTGTGAACTTCTGACCTCCTTCTCAAAGGCAAACGCACACGCAGACACACACGCATACACACACAATAGATAGATGGATAGATAGTTACTCCAATCCTTTAGAGTGTTCGCTTAGATAACCATTTCGTCTGGACTGCAAGCCTGGCCTCGCTCAGTGCCTCACACCCTCAACCTTCCAATCCCACACACATGTATACTGAAGACCTGTGTGATGGAGTTATGTAGATATGTGGATAAAAAACTAGGTGGATCTAGTTAACCATCATCACATACGTTTTTCCACCAAAGGATATTGATATAGAACAAAATCACTATGGAATATGTCATGTAGATGTATATGTTTATTAGTTTGTATATAATCTTACGACGTAATTTTGGAGTCGGTGCACAGAGCATATACATAGGTATGATATCATGCTCACGGCAGAATTGTCTTGCTCTTGCTGGAAACAGATGCTGACGGCAACAGATGGTGTGTGCATACTAGTGCCTGGCGGAGGTGCATCCTACCCAGTGTGCTTCTCTTGCTTGGCACAACAAAACTACGCAGCTAATGACGCATTGCTTATGTAATTATACGTCGTCAGCAGCGTGTGTGTAGAAAAGAAACTCTGGAAGAAATTAAAACTCAGGAAAGGAAGGAAGAAAGAAGATACAAACAAACAGGAAAGAGCAAAAAAAAGGAGCTATTTTTATCTAGATTTTATCGCGAGCTGTTTTTGGTGGTTTCCTTGTCGACTGCAGCATTTTACCCTCCTCCTCCTCCTCCTCCTCCTCCTCCTCCTCCTCCTCCTCCTCCTCCTCCTCCTCCTCCTCCTCCTCCTCCTCCTCCTCCTCCTCCTCCTCTTCTTCCTCCTCCTTTACCTCAACATCTTTATTGCTACCCTTAACTCCTCGCCAGAGTACTAATGAGCTTGATCCAACACCGCTACAAATGATCCTTGGGTGCATTCCCGTCCGTTTATCTTCCTCATCTTGTCATTACCAGTGAAGACATTGTTATTTTCCTCATACGGACGCTTTTCTTCACTCTCTTAATGCTAAATACCTTGAGTATATCGTAAAGTAACGCCTCCGTCACCTGGAATTGTTAGCAAGTCAACAATTTATTCAACACTTGGTATCGCTAATGACCTTCCCTAAGCTAGTGGTATCACGTGTATTCTTTTCTTCATTGTCACGTTTTCTTAATAGTCTTAATGTGTTCGTTTGTAATTATTAATCACCCTACCACATTCCCTCTTGCCTTTCCTCCCTCCTTCCCCTTCCTTCCTCCCTCCCTTCATTCCCTCCATTCCCTCTCTCCTTTCATTCCCTCCCACTCCCTCCCTCCCGCCCTCCCGCAACACTCCTACCTGCACCTCTTAATGACTTCCCCATTAAACCTCCTCCTGCTCCTGCCTCACCAAACTGTTGCCTGACTCACCCGTGTTGGTCTGACGGTAATTTCCTTGGGAAGTTCAGGAGGAAGAGGAAGAAGCAAAGGCGGAGGAGAGAAAGAAGACGACGACGAAGAAGAAAATAAAGAAGAAGAAAAAGAAGAAAAAAAAGAACAACAACAACAGCAATACTAAGAAGAATTACATCATAATAACAGAAAAAGAAAAGCAATATGAAAAGAAAAGGATGCGGATTATGAGAACAACAGTAAAACGGAGGAAGAAGAGGATTACAAAGGCATATAAATATCAAAATATTATCTGATCCTTACTATAAGTCTGTACGTCTAGGTCTGAACTCTACAAACGGCATGAACCTACACGAATCTTTATTTATAGTACTAAACAAATCCTACAAACATGAAATAAGGGATAGTACATCATAAGGAGGAGAACAGGAACACCAAGAAGGGGAGGACTATGGAAAGGCAGAAGAGGAAGAAAAAAAAAAAAAAGAGGGAAAAGAGAATGTTTAAAGAAATTTCTGCATAGTGTGTTTTAATAATTATCTACTCAGTGGTGCAGTGGTTAGCATGTCTGACAACGAATCTGCTGGTCTGAGTTCGATCCCGGACGAAGGTAGGCGGCGCACAGCTCACCCAGCTGTTCATCCTTTCAAACGGATTGGTACATAAATGGGTATCTAGGGTAACCTGGAGAAGATAAACTGTGGGAAATCGGATGTCACAGTGGCCCTGTATCTCGGTGTA
>JAXIVD010009080.1:7500-10000 GCA_036785275.1 Cancer borealis | reverse complement strand
AATCGAATTTTTTTTTCCAGTGCTTATAAAGTTTCGTTTATCGTTTATTTTAATCAAGTAAGAATTTATGAAGCCAAACACAGATACGCGAACGGATGACTTGCAATTAATCTGAGCGTACTCGTATCGTACATGAAATAACTTGCATCAAAACAACCGTGCTCTCCCTGGAATTGCACGTACACACACACACACACACACACACACACACACACACACACACACACACACACACACACACACACACACACACACACACACACACACACACACACACACTTAAAGGAAAAAACGTATATATATTTTTGTTTTGTTTTTCTCTGGTAGTTCTAGTGATCCCGTCGATTTAATTTCCTCTTTCATCATTCTTTGGGGAAGTATTTTTTTTTCAACCGCTATCATCGCCTGGGGATTTATTAACATGTAGGTGATAAAGATATATGAAAAAATAATCGAAATAAATGAGAGGTCACGGACAAAGCTATGTAAAACACCCACCTACCCCCCCCCTACACACACACACACACACACACACACACACACACACACACATACACACACACACACACACACACACACACACACACACACACACACACACACACACACACACACACACACACACACACACACACACACACACACACACATAGAAGTAGGAGGAACTGTCAGCCCGCCATGTCCTCTCTGATGGTCTAGCGTGGCACTGACGGCTGACGGCTAACGGCTGACTGGCTTCCTTTGATAAGCAATTCTCTTGATACACGCTGCTATGGCCACACGCGCGCCATCTGTCTGTCTGTTGATCTCTCTATCAACGTAATTCTGTACTTGGGATCGACGGAGGAAATTGATGAAGAGCAAAGGACGCACGTGAATTAAAAAAAAAAAAGATGAATTGAAATAAAATCAAATAGAATAAATAAATAAAAAAAAGCTCATTATATTTACAAAGAAAAAAAGAAATGCGTGCGGCACAATGGTATTAGTAGAAAAAGAATTCTGATAACTGGAAATAAAGAAATGTGTGTGTGTGTGTGTGTGTGTGTGTGTGTGTGTGTGTGTGTGTGTGTGTGTGTGTGTGTGTGTGTGTGTGTGTGTGTGTGTGTGTGTGTGTGTGTGTGTGTGTGTGTGTGTGTGTGTGTGTGTGTGTGTGTGTGTGTGTGTGTGTGTGTGTGTGTGTGTGTGTGTGTGTGTGTGTGTGTGTGTGTGTGTGTGAGAGAGAGAGGGGAAAAAATCCTTTAATTCCTCATCGACGCTTCCTCATAAATGTTTCCCCAGGTTTTCACGGGATAAGTTTCCGTCGGGTTTCACCTCATTCATCATTTGGTAACATTTTTCCCTCGACTTTTTATTTCCACCAATTTTCTGGGATCTTTTTTATGGCCGAAGGAAAACTGTGAAGTCAGGAAAAATGGAACTAATCCCATATTAGTGAAAAAAAGGGGAAAGAATTATCTATCATGAATTTTAAGGTGTGGACTTGCGCTTCTCTCCCTTTTTTTTTATATTTTTGGTGTGTGTGTGTGTGTGTGTGTGTGTGTGTGTGTGTGTGTGTGTGTGTGTGTGTGTGTGTGTGTGTGTGTGTGTGTGTGTGTGTGTGTGTATGTGTGTGTGTGTGTGTGTGTGTGTGTGTGTGTGTGTGTGTGTGTGTGTGTGTGTGTGTTTGCGCGCGCCATAGAACGAGCACTTTTCATGATTGCTGTGTTCTCAGAAGGGACAACTGAGGTGTGTGTGTAAGGTATTTACGGATACAAAACAGCTCGCATCTCCTCCCACTACCTCCCTCCTCTCATTCCCATTTTTACCTCCTCCTCCTTCTCCTACTCCTACTTATTCCTCTCCCCTCCTACTCGTTCTCCTCCCTCTCTTCTCTCCACCCACTTATCTCTCCCCTCCATGCTGTTTTCTCCTCCTACTCATCCTCTTGCCTCTCTTTTCTCCCCTCTTACTTCCCCTCCACTTGCTCTGTTCGAGGCTGTTTACGTTTTCCTCTTGATATTTCCACAAAAAACTTGCTATTAATACAAGCATAACAATGGAACAGTCCAATGATCTCACTGGAAGAAGAATTGTGATTGGTTGTTAATTATCAGAGTCATATTATCCTTGGACGTGATTGGAGGAAAGTAAGATTGGATCTACTAATGAAAGGACTCATTCAGGGAACGTTTTCTGTCTTAAGTAAAGAAATAAAAGAAAAATACATCTCTTCGTCATGAATATAGATTTTCATATCAATTAACATGTAACTTATCACTTGCAATTCAATTATGTCGTAATGGAAAGACACAGTTTCCACCAACGCAAATTTGATACAAAAGACAAACAATAATAATAAAACGACAAATACATACACAAAACAATTACATCAATAACAACAACAACAAAAACAACAAATGACTAACAAAAACAACACCTATATAAAAAAAACAAAAAACAATAGCAATGAACATCACATTGAAATAATCAACCCACACAAATATGAAACAAAACATTA
>JAXIVD010009079.1:0-5000 GCA_036785275.1 Cancer borealis | reverse complement strand
CCGTTTGTGTTTGTTTGTTTGTTGGCTGGCTAGCTGGCTGGTTGAAATGTGTGTGTGTGTGTGTGTGTGTGTGTGTGTGTGTGTGTGTGTGTGTGTGTGTGTGTGTGTGTGTGTGTGTGTGTGTGTGTGTGTGCGTGTGTGTGTGTCCGTTCCTGGTGAACTGTCAGTCACCTGGCTTTGGGGGGATGAAGGGGTGAGGGAGGAAGGGTGCTGGGTCATTGCGGGTATAGGGGGAGGAGGGGAAGGGGAGAGGGGAGGGAGGGGAAGGAAACATTTTGCGGTTGACCTGAAATGCTCATCCACCGTGCCCTTCACTCGCCCCTTCCCCCCCTCCCCTTGCAGCACACACACACACACACACACACACACACACACACACACACACACACACACACACACACACACACACACACACACACACACACACACACACACACACAATCTACTCTATATATATAACAAGTTTCCGTTTCATTCTCTTTCCCATAAGCTTGTTCACGCGAGGGAAACGTGAGGGAAAGAAAGGTGTCTCATCCCAAACTATATCCGAGGAAGAGGGCTCAGTCAGGAACCTTGAGAATAGAATGAAGGGAAGGAGGTGAAGGGAAACGAGAAGGAAGGAAAGGGAAGGGAAGGGATGGGGAACAGTGGGAAAGGAAGGCTGGAGGGGGAGAAGGGGGGACCAAAACCACGTGATCCCAGCTTAGGATTAATGGGATATGTCCTCAAACCTTTTGTTCTTACTTGACCCTTTCACCAGCTCTCTCTCTCTCTCTCTCTCTCTCTCTCTCTCTCTCTCTCTCTCTCTCTCTCTCTCTCTCTCTCTCTCTCTCTCTCTCTCTCTCTCTCTCTCTCTCTCTCTCTCGTGCCGCAGGTGACCCTTGCCTCCCCAAAACCTTTCCCCCTCCCCCTTCCCCCTCCTTTCCATCGCAATCTTTTTCATTAGCAAATTTCACCTGATCCAGTTAGTCGAAAAATTGCAATATATTCTGGTGCTCCAACAGGTCGAGTTCCCTTTGATATAAAATGTACACTGTAGTGAGTCTCAATTAAAATGCGTTTCTCCCCCCTTAACCCCTCGCCTCCTCTCCCCTATTCCCTTCCCTTCACAGCTTTGGTGAGGGGAGGGAGGAAAGGGGTCGTAAGGGGGGGCAATGGGAGTTAGGGTTATGTATAGTTATCATGAGTGCCCATTCTACAATCACCTCTACGGACACTACCAATACGATCACCTGCATGTTTACTGCTGCCTCCCACCTGTGCCGCTCGCTACACATCATCTCCAATGTCACTGCTCCCACCTGCACCCACCTATCACCTGTACTGCTGCTGCTATTTCTACTTGTTACTACTACTACTACTACTACTACTACTACTACTACTACTACTACTACTACTACTACTACTACTACTACTACTACTACTACTACTGCTGCTACTACTAATTACTAGGTACACTTGACACACATCTGAAGGGCGTGGTTCCTGGCTGGGTGGATGGATGGTCCTACATAGCGTGGTCCTTCACACACCACCACACGAACACAGCTTCCCCTCTTCACCCCACTTCCCCTCTTTTCCTTCCCCTCGCTGGTCTTCTCTCACCCCGCCTCCGCCACCCCCACCCCTCCATTCCGTGCGGAGCTGTAATGTTTGTACAAGAAGCGGAACAAACTTTATTTTTCACCAGAGTTCTTTTTCATCAAATAATGCAAATAATCGCTGGGGGTGACTTGTTTACTGGGGTGACCGGAGTGTGTTACGTGTATGGATGGGTGTGTGTGTTCTGTGTGTATGTGTGTGTGTGTGTGTGTGTGTGTGTGTGTGTGTGTGTGTGTGTGTGTGTGTGTGTGTGTGTGTGTGTGTGTGTGTGTGTGTGTGTGTGTGTGTGTGTGTGTGTGTACTGGATGTGGTAATGCTGCAGTGTACGTATGTTTGTAAGTACATACACAGGGATTTACCAAAGCAGTGTGTACAGTGAGTCTTGGTGTGTATCTGATTAGTGTAGCGCTCCTTACTAAGCCGCTTCTTTGACCTTGTGTTTGGCAAGGTCATAGCTAGGTCACTGTTTATCTCTGTCTTTATTGTGACCTCATTTCCAGTGGCGGTGCACTTTCCGATGTGAAAAAACTTTATTAACGTTTGATTCGTGTTTGTTTTATTTCGTCACTTAGCGTCGTTTTCATGCTGAATATTTTATGTTATTCTTTTTAGTTAGTATGTTTTGTAGTGTAAGTATCTCGCGTGTCTATGTTTATAGTGTGTTCCATTTATTATCGTAGCTTTACTTTGTCTTTACGTTCAACAATTTCATGTTTCACTCTTTTGTGTAATTCTTTTAACGGTTTTATTTGTTCTGATTGAGCGAGTTGCAGTTAATAGTTGTGGTTATAATGAACTTACGACCATTAAACACAACATATTATCTACTTATCTATTAATTCATCTACCTATCTACCTTCTATCTATCTATTATCTATCTATTTTCATCTATTTATCTTCCTATCTATCCATCTACCCAACTTGCTATCTACCTATCCACCTACAAGTCTATGCATCTACTGACATGACATATACTTAGATAATAAGGTGGTTCATAAGATACGGAGGTGGACAGGAAAAGTTCAAATATGGCCCCAAATTTCACATGATTTTGGTATCTGGCGCGGAATGTGGTGTGAGGAGGAAGGGATGTGTGTGTGAAGGGGATGTTGGGGATGGGGATGGGGGTGGGGTGCGGGGTGGGGGTGGGAGAAATAGGGACTGTGGTGTGTAAGTGTGAAAGCGACAAATAGTTATGTAAATGAAATTCCACATTGATTCTCTACCCTGTAAGAGTGAGGGGAGGGAGTGTAGCGTGAAAAGTTAGAGGGATGAGGGGTGAGGGGTGAGGGGTGAGGGGTGAGGTGTGAGGAGTGAGGTGTGAGGGGTGGGTGGGGTTGTAACTGCAGGCAGGGAGAAGTGTGGATCAGGGACAGGGAATAGTACTAATTAATATGGGAAATGAGAATGAGTCTGTCTCTGGTTCCGTCTATCTATCTATCTGTACGTGTGTCTGGCAGTCTGTCTATCTATCTTTCCATCTGTCTACCTCTTCATCTATCTGTCTGTATAACTCCTGTCTGCCTACCTGCCTGCCTGTCTGCTTGCCTGTATTTGCCTACCTGTCACACTGCCTGCTAACCTGCCTACCTGCCTGTGTCTTCAGTTTTTAGTCACGAAAATTAAATAATTCCTCGACTCCCTTTACTTGTGTTTTCCTCTTCTGCTGT
This sequence comes from Cancer borealis, assembly GCA_036785275.1. NCBI lineage: Eukaryota > Metazoa > Arthropoda > Malacostraca > Decapoda > Cancridae > Cancer > Cancer borealis. Next base: position 1,728 of record JAXIVD010009079.1, on the reverse strand, counting down.
TCATCACTCACTCATCCTTCACAATTCCCTCAATCCCTTTCTCTTTTCCCTTTTCCCCTCATTCCCTCCCAAGCCAGACACCAATATCTCCAGCGAAAGAATACCCCCTCCTTCCTCCCCCCCTCTCGCTCTCCCACCAGAAATGCGCGTGAAATCCCTCCGTTGGTTTAATAGAGGCGAGAATTTGTTGCATGTGGAAAGTCTTTTTTTACCAATCTGGGCCAATTTGTGTTCGTCGGAGGCGTCCATTTGAATATGAAAGAGCCGGTCACGTGACTCAGGAGGGGCAGGGCGCGGCCGGAATGGGCGGATGGGGACCAGTTTGCCTTTGAAGGGCGGTCATTAAAACTGCCGTGTCGCCTTTAGCACTTTGAGGCCCCTGAGCACTACTGTTTCGGGTGATGGGCGATGTGTTGGCTGGCTGGCTAGTGGCGCGTCCTGCTGCTGGGAGGGAGAATTTTGTGTTTTAAGTGTTGAGTGTAGATTCCCGCCTAATAAGTACTCACATTATCGCGGTTTAATGTGTTCGTGATTCATATGATGGATGTACTATGTTTTTGACTCCTCTAAATGTCCAGTATTGAATGGAGTCCGTGATGTCCGAGGTAGATATCGAATGAGAGGTGTGACAGAGGATTTATACATCTTTTTTTTTCAGTCACTCGGTGTGCTAAGAAAAGTTGTTTTTTTTGTTGGGATCCAAGTCACAGCGACGAGCTGACACACTAACCCCACCTTGTTCATATTGATAAATTTACACTACCTCAACTTCCTTAATTATGCTTGGCCTCACCATACACAAATATTAACACACCTCATCATTCACACGCACAGACAGACACACACACACACACACACACACACACACACACACACACACACACACACACACACACACACACACACACACACACCAACACAGTTCCCGTCATAGCAACACATACAAACACACTCCACCTACGTAATGTAAACATGTGACTGTACCCACGTGCCTCTTCTCACATTGGACAATCACACCCTGCCATCTATCCATATACTGCAGCTCCCTGCCGTGGCCACCTTCCCCTGCCTCCCAACCCTAGACAGACCCTCAATAAAACCTTCCAACGCGCCGACCAACACTTGACAGGGTCGACCGACGCGAAATCTGACATATCGCGCGAAGCTGAACAAAAGGTGGACGGATTATTTCATCAGCTATGGTGTGAAAAATCTGATAAACGGCAGAGGGAGGGAGAGAAAGAGAGAGAGCGAGAGAAAGAGAGATGGAGCGACAGAGGGAGAGAAAAGAGAGAGGGGAAAAAGGAAGTAAAGCAGGGAGAGGACTGAGGAAGGGAGGGATTGGGGCGCTTGTGTGTGTGTGTGTGTGTGTGTGTGTGTGTGTGTGTGTGTGTGTGTGTGTGTGTGTGTGTGTGTGTGTGTGTGTGTGTGTGTGTGTGTGTGTGTGTGTATGTGTGTGTGCATCAAATGACGTAAAGCCGAAATTAAATGAAGACTTGATACTGTGTGTGTGTGTGTGTGTGTGTGTGTGTGTGTGAGAGAGAGAGAGAGAGAGAGAGAGAGAGAGAGAGAGAGAGAGAGAGAGAGAGAGAGAGAGAGAGAGAGAGAGAGAGAGAGAGAGAGAGAGAGAGAGAGAGAGAGAATGGGAGGGGAGGATTAAGCGATGTGGAAGAAGAAAAGAGAATTGAACTCACTAAGGCGAATACAAATTAAATTGGCGAATAGCAG
>JAXIVD010009078.1:10000-16170 GCA_036785275.1 Cancer borealis | reverse complement strand
GAGGTGGTGCAGTTGGTGAGGCGGTGAGGTGGTGAGGGTAGTGAAGTGGTGAGGTGGTGCGTGAGTGTTGGGTGGTGTCCTCTACCTCCTATAGGGCCGTCAATGGTTCCCTCTTTAAGGTCTCCCCTCGTTGTAGCAGCAAGCATGGGAATCCGCTCGTGCTTGTCTACCTTTTAGTGTCTCAGCCAACGATGATGTAACGTAGGTGTGACGCGTGTATTACTTAACGACTTTGGGGACGGTGACGGCTGCCTAGCGATTGGCAGTGACCATCAGCTTCATTGTCGGTGAACCCAGTTTGGCGCGGAGGGGGTCGGGGGAGTGGGGTATCAGGGGGGGAAGGTGCAGCTATCTGGTGTGGTGGGTGAGCTGCATTCATTCATGACGCTGATACTGAGGTGACAGTTGTTGTGTTAATAATGTCTTTCTCATCAGCTATAAAGGACTTGCTGGTTACTGCCACTGCCTTGCCATGACACGCACCCTCGTAGTCAGGTGGGCGTGTTGCGGTCAGAGGATTCCAGCTCACTTGCCTGTTGTCCTTGAGCAAACCTTCACCTCCCACCAACATGTATCCAGTTTTGATGTAACTCTCTTGCGTCGTGGAGGGTGGAGGGGGGTGGGGGGGGGCGGGGTTAGCGCTGAGCATGAGTCGTGTGTGTAGTCCAAGGTGGTGAGGGGTGGAATGGTACAGAAAGGGAAGGCTTCAGATCACACTAACAATTTGCTTGGTTTAATGCATCGCAGAGTGGCTTAGCATCGCCAACCTAACCCAACCTAACCTAACCTATACTAATTATGACTCCAGAAGTATCTTTAAATTACTTAAACGAGGCATAGGTAAACACATACACGTTAACTAAAACTATTCCTTCAATGTGTTTATACTCTAGTAAATAAGGGAATGAAAGAAGGAAATAAAAGTAAACCATATTATTTCTTCCCTTCATGTTCGTTGTTATTTTCATGTGTCCTTGAGGCCTGAGACGCAGTGCACACGTACAGTTGAATCAAAACATCACCATATAGACTTACACACGTACCAAGGCTCGTCATCTGTAAGCTTAAGATGACCACTTTGAGTTTCACAGGCTGTTACATCCTTCATCGGGAATAATTATGGAATATACTGTTGAATTAGTTGTATATGTTGACAAAGATAGTTTAAGACCTTCCGCTAATATTCTTTATATGATGTCAAGACACAAATGTTTTAATGATGTATTTTTTTGTTAATAAACCATATTGAGAAAATTTAGTGGAAGGTCTGAAACTTTCACTACCAAGATATGACACTGATCCAGCAGTCAGTTACATAGTTATTCCAGATGAGCGATGTAACACGGCCTCTGAAACACATGGTAGGACTGTGTGGGTCGTCTTGAATATTCCAACACTTTTCCTTAATAAAGTTATAAGACATCCTGTGGGTGGGCGATGAGCAACATACAAGCTGGTGAACTTGTGATATCTCTCTCTCTCTCTCTCTCTCTCTCTCTCTCTCTCTCTCTCTCTCTCTCTCTCTCTCTCTCTCTCTCTCTCCTCTCTCTCTCTCTCTCTCTCTCTCTCTCTCTCTCTCTCTCTCTCTCTCTCTCTCTCTCTCTCTCTCTCTCTCTCTCTCTCTCTCTCTCTCTCTCTCTCTCTCTCTCTCAATCTTCCACATATTTCGGGTATTTCATGATTGATAATTAATCTTCACTGCAATGTATATGCGCCTATGTGTGTGTGTGTGTGTGTGTGTGTGTGTGTGTGTGTGTGTGTGTGTGTGTGTGTGTGTGTGTGTGTGTGTGTGTGTGTGTGTGTCGGTTTGTGCATGTGCGTGTGTGTATATGTATATATGTAAAGTAGTACTTGATTATTCGCGGCTGGGAAGAAGCTGGAAAGAGAGGACGCAATAATCATGAATGGGGAAAGGGCTCAGGAGGGGCAGCAGGGGGGGCGGGAGGGGGGTGAGAAGGGCGGGGGGTTATTATAAAGAAGACCACAGGAGGTGAACGTCCGAGGAGATGATAAATTAGGAGGAAGAGGAAGAGGAGGCGATGAAGGCCTGAGAAATGGACGTACGAGGGGAATGAACTCATGAAACAGAACATAGGGAGTTAGGTCATTGTCCCTTACTCCTTCCTCCCCTCTACTCCCTTTCCCATAACCCATTACACTTACCCACCCACACACATACACACAAACACACGCACACGTAACATCCACAGGTAAAGGTGTGGGTAGTGAGGCCAGGTGTGGATAGAAGTGTACAGCTGTGTGGTGACATAGGGTGACGAACACGTGGCTCAACTATTTACAGATGTGTGACAGTAATGATGTGTGTGTGTGTGTGTGTGTGTGTGTGTGTGTGTGTGTGTGTGTGTGTGTGTGTGTGGTGTGTGTGTGTGTGTGTGTGTGTGTGTGTGTGTGTGTGTGTGTGTGTGTGTGTGTGTGTGTGTGTGTGTGTGTGTGTGTGTGTGTGTGTGTGTGTGTGTGTGTGTGTGTGTGTGTGTGTGTGTGTGTGTGTGTGTGTGTGTGTGTGTGTGTGTGTGTGTGTGTGTGTGTGTGTGTGTGTGTGTGTGTGTGTGTGTGTGTGTGTGTGTGTGTCTTTATGATCTGTTTATAGTGTCTCTTTTATATTCGTTCCTAAGGCTGTTGGGATGTCAGTGTGTCAGTGTTGCATGGTAAGAATCACGTGTACGTAGATGTTGTGAGTGTATGTATGTATGTATGTGTATCTGGCGCCGTCCCTCTAGTGGCTGTGATTGGTTGGTTTCTGCTACACGTGCTTTTGGAGTGAATCTTTGTTCTGCACGTAGACGTCTCGCGGTGTTATTTTCGTTTCGTGGCGACTTTTGTGTTGTGTAAATAATAATGTTGATTGTGTTAATTGTTGTCCTTGTTGTTACTGCTATTATTACAAATGTTTTTCTACTACTACTACTACTACTACTACTACTACTATTACTACTATTACTACTACTACTACTACTACTACTACTACTACTACTACTACTACTACATCCTCCTTTGCTTTGTCCCTTGGTATTCAAATGGTGCATAATTTCCTTAGTACACTCCCAAAACAGCGTACGTAAGTGTGGGCTGAGTGATGAGTAACAAGGCAATTAAGTAGTTTATATGCACATTCATGACTCTTGACACCATCATGTTTACTATTAATATCCAGGATGGTGAGTCACACTATGCATATCCTTAAGTTTTTAAAAGGAATGTGTACACTCACCACATCCGGTGCGGCCACTTGACATCAGCAACACGCACTCACAGGTTCGAAGTTGTTGTTTATAAGGAAATTAAGAAAGTATTTAATGGTAGGTTCGTAGAGGTGAGTTAGTGTTCTTATTCACCTTTATCCCGTGACGTCATACCTGCTTGACGTAGGACACACTGTGGTGGACGTGATTAGAAATGTGTGTGTGTGTGTGTGTGTGTGTGTGTGTGTGTGTGTGTGTGTGTGTGTGTGTGTGTGTGTGTGTGTGTGTGTGTGTGTGTGTGTGTGTGTGTGCGCGCGCGCACACACGTGCGTGCGTGCGTGCGTGCGTGCGTGCGTGCGTGCGTGCGTGCGTGCGTGCGTGCGTGCGTGCGTGCGTGCGTGCGTGCGTGTGTGTGTGTGTGTGTGTGTGTGTGTGTGTGTGTGTGTGTGTGTGTGTGTGTGTGTGTGTGTGTGTGTGTGTGTGTGTGTGTGTGTGTGTGTGTGTGTGTGTGTGTGCGTGCGTGCGTGCGTGCGTGCGTGTGTGTGTGGACAGAACTATACAAAAAATATAAAAGAACAAAATAATATGTCAAGAAAAAAGAAACTGTAGATACATTGAGTTTCGTCAAAAATGAAAAAAAAATGAATAGACATGGCCAGGATGTCAAACAACTTAACCTTATAAAGAAAAGAAAAAAAAGATTATGGAGGAAAATATATAATTTCTCAACTACAACCTTGTCAGTGTTCTCATTTAAAGAAGAAAAAAAGACGAATAGGAAAGCAAAGCGAAATACTCGGAAGAAATGACAAATAAGGAGGAAAACAAGGAACAATGTAAAATAGATAAGGAGAAACAGAAGGAAGAGGAAAAAGAGAAAACTTAATATTAGAAAAATAATTGGATAGAAAGAGAAATATGTGAATGAAGGAAGAAAATTATGTTTAATGAAGAAATTATATACACAAAACAAGAGAATAAGGTACCCAAAAAAATAACATACTGAACGAAATAAAAAAATAAATTATTAAAACAGAAAAGTAGAACACGACATCGAAAAAAAAATGTAAAACTATAAATAAAAGACGAATAAAGAGAAAAAGAAAGAACAGTGTAGAAAAAAAGAGGAGGAAGAGGAAAATTTTAGATATAATATTAGAAAAATAATTTGATAGAAAGAGAAATATGAGTGAAAAGATAAAAAGATGTTTAATGAATGAATGATAAACACAAAACAAGAAAAACGCCTAAAATATTTTATAGTGAACGAAACCAAAAAAAATTATAAAAAGAGAAAAGTAGGACACGAAACATTAAAAGAATTATAAACAATAAATCAAAATCCAGAGCATGTGAAGAAAAATATTAAACAAAAAATGATCAAATAAATAGAAAATTAGAAAAAAATAAAAGAATAAATGAATAAACTGAGGAATAAGAAGCAAGAAAGGAAGGGAATGAAAGTGTGGAAGTGCTAAGGTACAAATTCACTAGAAGGTCAAAGGTGATTATGACCTTAACCTACAATCTTTTTGGGGTCACTTTTTCTATCCTTTATTCCTTCATTCCTTCGTTCCTCTCATCCATCCCTTAATTACTTCCATCACCTTTCTCTTTTCTCTATCCTTTTTTTCCTTCAATTTTCCTTAATTTTCTCTTTTTTTCTTCAGCTATCTCTCTTTTTCTATTTTCTTCCTCCCATCAGTTCCTTTCTCCTTTCTTTCTTCAATTACGTCCCTCAGCTTTCCTTCTCTTTCCCCTTCCTTCCTTCTTTCACTTCATTCAGCTTTCTTTCCTTCCCTTTCTCATATAATTCTTCAATCACTTCCTTAACTGCTTCTTCCTTCCTTCCTTCCATCCTTCCTTCCTTCCTTCTCTTTTTTCCCACCTATCTTACCTCACTTCCCTCAGCCCTCTTTTCTTCCCTTCCCTTTCCCTTTCCTTCCTTCCCTCACTTCATTCAGCTTTCCTTCCTTCACTTTCTCCTATCATCCTTCAATCACTTCAGTCACCTATCATTCCTTAATTCCTTCCTTCCTTCCCCTTCTCCCATCTACCTTACCTCACTTCCCTCAGCCCTCCTTCCTTCCCTTTCTACTTCCTTCCTCCCTGAACTTAAGCCTTGAAGCAGTTCATAATCAGGTCACTGGAACGGTCATGTTGATTAGTAGTGTTGGTGTTTATACCAGACTCTCTCAGGAAATGCGTAGATTGTGTTATTAGTTGTGTCACCGATGCCTGTGTTGACGTACTAATTTGGTTTCTGGAACTGGGAACAGAAACAGGAAAACCCGCCCTTAGTGATGATTGATTTTTCTTGTGAACGGGAATATGTTTGTTAACGCTAAAACTAATTGCTTTCTCGTATTAAATTATGTAAAGTGTGACAAAATATTTATATACATTTTAACCTGCGTAGAAATGAGATTTGATAAGATATAGTCAACTTATAAAAAAAAATCAACTAATTTCTTATTTTACATTACATAAACAATAAAAAAAATACATATATTCTAATCCTCGTAGAAATAGGATTACATAACATAATATAGACTTAACTTATTAATAAATCAATTAAGTTCTTTTACATTATATAAACCAAAAAAAAAATACACACATTCTCATCTTCATAGAAATAAAACCAGATGACAGAATGTAAACTCATCTTACTATAGAAATAAACTAAGACCACATAATTCAAGGTTAAATTACTTTTCCTCCGGTAAGTACACACAGGAAGAGTGATGTAACACGAGTACTGTTGCGGAGACAATGTTACGTGGCGACAGGAAAGAGATCTGCAGGTGTGCTCTTTACCTGATTAATTAACAACATGCGTGACTCACCTCCTTACTTTTTGGTGGTAATAGTGAAAGTAAGTCACAGGGAAGGAGGGAGGGAGGGAAGGAGCATATCCGGTGAAGGAAAGGAGGGGGAGGGAGGGAGGGAAGGGAAGGAAAGGGAGGGAAG
>JAXIVD010009078.1:0-5000 GCA_036785275.1 Cancer borealis | reverse complement strand
CAGCCTTTCCCTCCACAACTTTTACAACCTCACTTATCCATTTCCTACTAAACCCCTTTCCTCTACCTCAAACCACATCCTCTAAGCTTATCTCAGCTATACCACAACCTCTCCCATTCTCCTCCCATTCTCCTCCCATTCCCCTCACTCCCCTAACCCGAGGCTCATCAACATCAACACCACATCCTACATTCTATCACATCCTCCATCCCTTTCCTCTCCCACAAACCCCTTCCACACATCCGCCAACACCCCACCCCCTCATTTGCCATTCCCTTCACCTCACCACACAACCACACACCCCTTCCTCTTACCCCCAACCCCCCCAGCATAACGCTTCCTCAAACCTATCCTCCTTAGCGTCCTGTTACCCTTTGTATCATCCTACCACATCACATACCCACTCTCAAATCTCTCCCTTTCCCTGCACCCCTTCCTATCCCTCTGTTCCCTTTGCTGCCTCCCTTTGTTTTACGTGATTTTATTCCCTTCCAGCCTCCCTTTCCTCTTTTTCATCATCCCTTTGGCCATCTCTTCCCTTCCTTTCCCTTCCATTGCTCCTCCTCCTCCTTCCGTTCTTCTATCACTATATTCTTGTTTTTGTTTTCTTTCCTGTCCATTCTCTCTCTCTCTCTCTCTCTCTCTCTCTCTCTCTCTCTCTCTCTCTCTCTCTCTCTCTCTCTCTCTCTCTCTCTCTCTCTCTCTCTCTCTCTCTCTCTCTCTCTCTCTCTCTCTCTCTCTCTCTCTCTCTCTCTCTCTCTCTCTCTCTCTCTCTCTCTCTCTCTCTCTCTCTCTCTCTCTCCCCCCCCCCTTCTCTCAAGATCAGGGTAGTGGGTTACTCAAACTATAAAAAAAAAACCTTAGCCTTGAATTATTACCTACTTCCTACTACCTATTTCCTCCTCCTCCCTTTCCTCCTTCTCTTCCTCCTCCTCTTCTTACACCTGCTGACGTCAGAGCAGCACCTCTCCTGATAGACATGCATCTTCCTGAAGTACACTTTTGTAACAATGAGGAAGTAAAAGGAGGAGCTATTTATATTTCTGTACTGCTTTTTGTAGTTATATATTCTGGTGTAGTTTTGCCTCGTTGCTATAAATAGAATTTTCAATGTCATCATGTGTGTGTGTGTGTGTGTGTGTGTGTGTGTGTGTGTGTGTGTGTGTGGTGTGTGTGTGTGTGTGTGTGTGTGTGTGTGTGTGTGTGTGTCTGTGTGTGTGTCTGTGTCTGTGTCTGTGTCTGTGTCTGTGTCTGCGTCTGTGTGTGTGTGTGTGTGTGTGTGTGTGTGTGTGTGTGTGTTGTGTGTGTGGTAATAGTAGGAATGTAAGATATATATGAATACGGAAATGCTAAAAGAATAAAACTTGGTAAAATCAAAACAAGTTAACGAATGAAGAATTACATGAAAGATTAAGACAAAAAACATAATAATAGCAAGAATGAAAGAAGGAAGATAGAAAACGAGGGAGGGAGGGAGGGAGGCAGAGTGCATGGGTGAAGGATAACTGGAAGAAGACTTACTGATTACTTAACTAACTGACTAACTGACTTACTCACTAGACCAGCGTGTGAATGTTAAGGTAACGTAAAAATGAGGAAGAGTAACAGAAAGAGGGGAAAGGGGAGATGGAGTCTTGGTGTAAATGTATAGTGTGAGTTGGATGAAAGGATAAGTAAAGGATAAGGTGTAAGGGGTAAGGGGTAAGGAGTAAGGTAATGCAGGTGTTGTGGAATGATAGGGTGGAAGGGCATTTCAGGTGTGTTCTTGTGCCAGGGGATAAACAGGTAAAGTAACCCGAAGGTGTTTCTAAGTAATTACAGATCCTTCTACCTGGGAAACCCAACCTGGGCGAAGGGTAAATTTTTTTTTTCTAGCTCTCTCTTTCTCATTATATTCCAGTTTTTCTTTTCGGACGTTCTTTTTTTTTTTTTTCGTGCAGGCAGGTGTTCAGGTACTGCCCAGTACGGTATAATTGGTTCGAATCCTGCACGTGTTATCCGTTCATTACCTTACCATGTTCTCACCTTTTCTCTAAATCTGTCTGGAGGATGAATAGCGAGAAGCATTTCTTTAGCTTCCTTTTGATTTGCTTTACCTGGAAGGAAAATTAAATAGAGACGACAACGTGCTATAAGAAATACGTGTCGTCCCACGTTCTATAACAACAATTGGAGATTCCTAGAAAGGATAACGTACATTCAATTTCCGATAAATCTTGCGAAGTCGTCTTTTGAAAATAGATAAACAAAATTAACAAGAGTGCTTCAGAATTCACCTGTGTCATAATTACCTGTGTCTAAAAACGGTAATGGATATGTTACCAGTATTTTCTTTAATCAATCAATCATTGTTTTAAATGTAATGAATGAACGTGTGATAAATAACGAGAGGTAGAAGGAACTGACTCTCTCTTGGGTGGCTTCGGTTGTAGCCTCGCGGTGGGTGGTGTGGTGTGGTAATCCTTCGAGGAATCCTGTGTTGCAAGCGTGTTCCCAGGACTGCCAGGGTGTATTTATGTCGAATTAGGAGCGTTGACAACCTGAAGATTAACAACCATAATACTGACATGTGCTGGAGTTTGGCGTCACCTTCTCTCTCTTTTTTTCTCTCTTTTTTTCTCTCTCTCTTTCTCGTTGGAGATGCGGTGCTTTACTTCCACCGCATCCTGTTTTTACGAAACGATAGTCAGCGGTTTCCTTTCCTTTGTTTTATTCCTGTTGTCCTTGTGTCTGTAGATCAGGGTCGTCCAACACGCGGATCACCTCACTTGAGAAAGCGGCTCGTTCCACTTTTACGTTAAATTTCGAAATGAATCAGTGGATCGTAAAATTAAGAAAAAATATTACCATTATGCCCAAAGCAGAATGAGTCAATGAGTCAAAATCATTTAAAACTAATACCAAACATGTGATGATGTTTATATGATGTTTTTGTATGGGTGGGGAGGAGCCTTCGTCTTTACTATTCCACGTTTCTCACCTTAGATCATATAATGTAATTGATCAAAAACAGCCTCGGTAGGGTCCAAATAAGTCTGCTGGTGTTTGTTCTTCTGTTGTATTTCTTTGTGCATGTTTTGGTTAGTGAAATAACCTGAAAGCTGCCAGCACTGATATCACTTTTTAATCACACGGTTCACTGTTTTGAAATGGAAACTCGAACGCACACATCCCAGACTCTTAACTCTCTATCCAACGGGTCATGTACCTTTATACATACATACAGACAGACATCGATACGTTACACACATACATACGTACACCTACTCGTAACATCTGAGCCTTTGACCGTCGCAGAGTTCATGTCTCGTTAAAAAGGACTGACGCACAAGACGAGTGACGTGTTTCACCACAATTACTTAGGCCACCACAATCCTCTTCAACACCAAGGACTTGCATACCGCGTTTCAACACTTCATTATTCCTGCAAAACCGAGACGAACAGCATGGTAGTTTTATTACATTTTTCTACTTTTTTGCGATTTCATAATATCCTTACATGTGTATGTACTGTATGTACTAGGGAAGACATGCTTCTCAACACACAGGGTTCAGCTACCTCCTCCTCCGGCCACGTGTTGTGTTGCGGCAAATGGCATAATATTTTGTTTGCTAATAGAGTTTTTGGGCAAGAGAGAGATGTAGTGGATGGATAGTAGTTATAGTAGTAGTAGTAGTAGTAGTAGTAGTAGTAGTAGTAGTAGTAGTAGTAGTAGTAGTAGTAGTAGTAGTAGTAACAGTAGTAGTAGTAGTAGTAGTAGTAGTAGTAGTAGTAGAAGTAATAATAATAGTAGTAGTAGTAGTAGTAGTAGTAGTAGTAGTAGTAGTAGTAGTAGTAGTAGTAGTAGTAGTAGTAATAGTAATAGTAATAGTAATAGTAGTAGTAGTAGTAGTAGTAGTAGTAGTAGTAGTAGTAGTAGTAGTAGTAGAAGTAGTAGTAGTAGAAATAATAATAGTAGTAGTAGTAGTAGAAATAATAATACTAGTAACAGTAGTAGTAGTAGTAGTAGTAGTAGTAGTAGTAGTAGTAGTAATAGTAGTAGTAGTAATCACATTGAGCTTAACACACGAGTGTACCGAATTTTTATCATAATTACGAAAATACCATAATGAATTAACAAATTTTCGACTTGTCAACCACTGTCATCCAGGTGCAACATTTAAGTCATTCTGTGGGAGACTTGATCTGGTTCCACGCAGCAAACTCGGACAGACTTCAAGGATGAGAATGAAAGTCTGTTCCTGCATCTCTACTCCTGCCTCCGTGACCCTTGCGTGGACACCCTGGTCTCTTAGCACTCCACTCGCCTGACCACGTAAAGGATACAGGAGTGAAGCAACAACCCTGATCCACATTTTCTATACTTTCCTCATAAGGTTCTGACTCGACTTGTTAATTGTGTTTATGTTATTGATGAGAGCTGTTCGCGGGATTGAAGACGCTGGTTGCCCGTGCGGGTATACCTACTTTCTTTTGGTTTCTACCCTAACGTCATAGAAAACCTTCGTCAAAGTCCAAAAGCCCGTTTGTGGCGAGACGGAAATCTTGTTCACTTTACATACAAAATGGCAACAATATTCTCATGTTGTGGATCACTTTCTTAAAATGTATGCCATCAGATCACTTATGCGACCTTCCTCACGTAGTACACAGCCGAGGTCTGTTCACCACACCTTGGCGTGATGTAGGTCAGTTTAGGTTACACAACCACGTAGCTCAAGCAGGCCATTGAGTGGACGACAATACATCTGGTGTTTGTGAATTGCTCTTTGTTTACGTTGTATTGGTAAGCCTTGATTGGTGGTTCAGCGAGCCAGTTGATGCTTCACTTCCTGTGCCTTTTTCAATTTAGTTTGTCTCCATGGAGTTGTTATCTTTGAATATGATTAATACAAGTAATGCTGTGTATTACTAGTACTAATACTACTACTGCTACTACTGCTACTACTACTGATGCTACTACTACCGCTGATGCTACTACTACTGATGCTACTACTAC
>JAXIVD010009077.1:5000-12500 GCA_036785275.1 Cancer borealis | reverse complement strand
ACTCTTCTCCTCATTGCAGCAGCGAGGTTTGGCCACAATGATGGGTAACGTTTGTGGCTTATGTGGACGAACCCTGAGCTCGACCTCCAGCCTCGAGCGTCACCTACGTTACCATAGAGGAGAGAGGCGCCATGCTTGCCCTCATTGTCCGTACCGCGCCGTAGCCAGAGATAAGCTAGTCCGCCACCTCCACACACACACAGGTCACCGTCCCCATAGGTGTCATCTCTGCCCCTTCGCTGCTATACAAGCCACCGATCTTAAGAAACATATTAGGAGTAAACATGCTATTGAATTCAACTTGATGTCGTCGTCTGCGTCTGCGTCTGCGTCTGCGTCTGCGTCTGCGTCTGCGTCTGCGTCTGCGTCTGCGTCGTCGTCTGCGTCTCAGCCTCCGCCTAGTTGATTGGAATGATGGAGTACTTATATGTGTGTGTGTGTGTGTGTGTGTGTGTGTGTGTGTACGTGGGTGTGTGTGGGTGTTTTGGGTTAGGTTAAGTTAGGTTTTTCTTGTGTTGTGTTGATATTATTATTGTTTGTTATTGTGGTGGTGGTGGTAAGCTATCTTCCTCCTCCTCCTCCTCCTCCTCCTCCTCCTCCTCCTCCTCCTCCTCCTCCTCCTCCTCCTCCTCCTCCTCCTCCTCTTCCACCCTTTTCCTCTCCTTCCACCTTGACACGATTCAATGTCCTCCACTTGATTGGTTACCTGTTCCACCTGGATTAGAGAGAGAGAGAGAGAGAGAGAGATAGATAGAGATGAAAAACACAATCTATTCAATGTCTCTCTCTCTCTCTCTCTCTCTCTCTCTCTCTCTCTCTCTCTCTCTCTCTCTCTCTCTCTCTCTCTCTCTCTCTCTCTCTCTCTTCTTCCTGGGACGATAATGTAACCCGGATCTAAGAGAAAGAATGGAGGAGGAAGGAAGATAATTGATAAAGGAAGGAAGAGCAGAGAGAGAGAGAGAGAGAGAGAGAGAGAGAGAGAGAGAGAGAGAGAGAGAGAGAGAGAGAGAGAGAGGTATAAGTTATTAGTAAAAAAAAAATATTATTACTATCATTATTTATTCATTTTTTATCATTACAAAACAGTCATTACCTTCTCCTCCTCCTCCTCCTCCTCCTCCTCCTCCTCCTCCTCCTCCTCCTCCTCCTCCTCCTCCTGAGAAGGACTATAAATCAAAAAGGGGGGGAGGGTGTGAATTTGGAGGAGGAGGAGGAGGAGGAGGATAAGAGGTGTTTCTCCTTTATCATAATTTGCAGTGTATCATCTTCCTCCTCTTCCTCCTCTTCCTCTTCCTCTTCCTCTTCCTCTTCCTCTTCCTCTTCTTTTTTTTATTCTCTTCCATCTTGATCATCATTATTATTATTATCGGCTTTTTTTTTCTTCTTTTTCTTCTTCTTTTTCTTCTTCTTCTTCTTCTTCTTCTTCTTCTTCTTCTTCTTCTTCTTCTTCTTCTTCTTCTTCGTTTGGGTGAAGGGAAAAAAATGAGGAATAATATGCGTGTTTGGAGGGGAGAGAGGGGATCAATATATCACACGTACACACACACGTACACACACTTACATAATACACACACACATACATACATACATACATACATACATACATACATACATACATACATACATACTTTGTCAAGATAACACCATTCTTCATTGTCTGAGGTAATGCGTCTTAGTTACCCTCCCTTCCGCCGCCCCCTTCCCCTCCCTTCCCCTCCCTTCCCCTCCCTTCCCCTCGCTTGCCCCCCTGCCTGCCCCCTTTCCGCTCCCCTTCCCCCAGCCTGCCTCCTTCCAACCTCCGCTCCCTTGCCGCTCCTTCAACCCCCCTGTCCCCCTGCCGGTCCTTCACCCCAGCGCCGTTCTTGTCCCCACACGTATCCTAGCATCCTTCTGCCTCTCCTCGCCCTCCTTGCCCCCCCCACCCACCACCACGGCGCCCTCTACGTCTCCTCCGCGCCCAACACAACACGCGCGTCCTTCAACCCTACTCTAGCGGTCCTAACCTAACACTTAACGCCTCCTTCACCGCCTCCTGCACGCATTGAGCCGCCCTTGTGATCCCACGCCCACGCCCCCGCCCCGCCCCGTCGCCAGGTCGCCCCGCACTGCACTGCAACTCACTAGGCCCTTTTTGTTTCCTTTGCAGTTGCAAGGCACCGACCTGGCGCGTCGGGCATGGGAAAGCCTATCAGAAAGCTTGGCTGTACGCCTCGCCACCACCTCCACCCCTACCACCATGCGCCCCCCACACAGGGTAGGCCCCCCACACCTCCAGCCAGGGGCACCACACGCCACCCCTGACCGCCCCCATGTGTGTCCTATCTGCCCCTACCGTGCCACGACCCGGGACTCCCTAGCAAGGCATATACGGACGCATACAGGGGAGCGGCCGTTCAAGTGTTCATACTGTCCTTACCGCGCCATTCAGAAGTCAGATGTCGACAAACACATACGGAGGCGGCACAAGGACGCCCTCCCCGCCTGGCCCGACCCTTGCATCACGCCCCTTGTCTATGGAGCAGCGGCTGTTACTCCCTCAAGCTCATCCACCACCTCCTCCTCCACCTCCTCCACCTGGTCCCATGTCCCTACCCAGTCCACCGCTGCTGTACTCCACCAGCCTGGCCAGGAGTAGTGATCTCCACCTCCTGTAGAAGGCGCTGAAGGTGCAGGAGTGTGGTGTGGTGGGGGGTAGGGGTGGAAGGGCGTCCGTTGTACCACCCTCCCCCCCTCGTCGTTGCCACGCACATAGAATCACGGCCGTCATGCACGTACATGGCAGGAAACACACACATATATACACACTTACACACACACACACACACACACACACACACACACACACACACACACACACACACACACACACACACACACATGTAGTTAAGATAGTCGCCAGTACTTACGAAGAGGAGGAGGAAGAGGAGGAGGAGGAGGAGGAAGAAGAGAACGTTAGAGGAGATATAATGAACAGCATATTAAGGCAGCCTCCTCCTCCTCCTCCTCCTCCTCTTCTTCCTCCTCCTCCTCCTCCTCTAATGATGAATACAAAAAGGTAAAAAAACAGTAGCCATATTTTGTGCCATTCTCCGTTTTCTTTCACGTAGTGCTTGTCTCTGTCACGTGATCAGGGGGGGGACTATTATTATTATTATTATCATTATCATTATCATTATCATTATTATTATTATTATTATTATTATCATCAGTATTATTATTAGTATCATTCGTCTTCTTATCATTATTATTATTATTATTGTTGGTCACGTGACGAGAAACAAATGACAATCGCAAGCTTTTAAAATAAATTGTACATATTATATATATAATAAGAATAATAATTTTTTTAGTTTATATTTTTGTATCATGTGCATTCGATGATTTTTTTTTACATATATATATTTAATGTAGAAAATGTATATTATTATTATTATTATTATCATTATTATTATTATTATTATTATTGTTTTTTTTTATGTGTGTGCGTTTGTGCGTTTTGCTATAAATGAAAGTGACATTTAATAAACTATATATTGTGTTAATTGCGTGATTTTATTGTGAGAGAGAGAGAGAGAGAGAGAGAGAGAGAGAGAGAGAGAGAGAGAGAGAGAGAGAGAGAGAGAGAGAGAGAGAGAGAATAACTAAATAAATAAATGAAGGGAAAAAAGTAAAGAAAGGGTGGGAGGGAAAATAATGGAGAATAAATAGAATGGGAAAAAAAGGAAAAAAGTGTTGAGGGAAAAAAGTTTTAAATATTCAGAAAAAAAAAAGATAAACATTTATTTCGAAAAAGGGGAAAAAATATTATAGGGAAAAAAAGTCAAAATAAATATATAAGGAGAAAAAAAAAATTAAAATGGGGAGGAAGGGGAAAAAAAGGAAAAAATCAAAATAAATCAATGAATAATGAATGAATGAAAAAAATTAATGAAAAAAATGAATGAATGAATGAATGAAAAAGAATGAATGAATGAAAAAAATGAATGAATGAATGAAAAAAATGAATGAATGAATGAAAAAAATGAATGAATGAATGAAAAAAATGAATGAATGAAAAAAAATTTATGAAAAAAATGAATGAATGAATGAAAAAAAATGAATGAAAAAATTAGCATAACATTATGAGGAAAATCTGATGGTCGCTCCTCTTGTCCTCAGCAGAGTGGTGGAGGAGGAGGAGGAGGAGGAGGTGGAGGAGGAGGAGGAGGAGAAGAGGAGGAGGAGGAGGAGGAGGCAGGCGGGGCGTGACTGGACCACTAGCAGCAACCATACCGCAACGAACCACCTGGGGCGTACCTGACGTGGGCGTGGGCGTGGGCGTGGAGGAGGGGAAGCCCTATCAATGCCCCTTATGCCCACACCGCGCCCGTAGGAAGGACAGTCTCATCCGCCATCTTAGAATGCATACAGGAGAGAGACCTTACAGATGCCCTTCTTGCCCTTACGCTGCCATACAGAAGAGTGACTTGGACAGACACCTACGATCCCGCCACGCCCACGCCCACGCCCACGCCCACGCCCCTCCAATACCCAGTTTCCAGCCCCAGCCCCAGTCCTTCCTAGCAAGCCGTCCCCCTCAACATGACCCCCGCCGATAGAAATGCCTCCTCTTCTTCCTCCTCCTCCTCCTCCTCCTCCTCCTCCTCCTCCTCCTCCTCCTCCTCCTCCTCCTCCTCCGTCAAGACCGTCTACATACCTGTCTACACACCTGCGGCTCCTCCATACCTGAATGATTACAAAGAAAGCTACACCTGTAAACACACACACACACACACACACACACGCACACACACACACATACACATACACATGCTACACACCTGTCACCTACCTTTAATTAGTTACCACACCTGTAATGTCACCACCACACCTAGAGAGAGAGAGAGAGAGAGAGTTATGAAAAAATCGTTACTGTAGAAAATGTGTGAAACTATTTTTTTTTTTTTTTTCCATTTTTGTAACAAGGAAAAAAAAAAAGAAAAAAAAAACTGATGATCAAGAATGAAAAAAAAAAAAAAAGGGAAAAGGAAGAAAAAGAATGAAAAGAAAAAAAAATTATTATAAGTATTTTTCTTTTTTGTCTTTTCCTAATTAATGTAAAAGTTGAGAACGAAGGAAGAAAAATAAAAAATAAAAATAAATACAAGAACAAAAACGAAAATAAACAAAACAAAAAATTCCTTCAAAAAATTAAATAATAAAAAAAAAAAATTAAATTAGAACGCGATGACCCCTAAAAAAAAAAAAAAAAAAACCTAACTTGACCTAACCTGACCTGACCTCACCTGACCTGACCTCACACCCACCCACCGTGACCCAATTTATTTCCCATTTCAGTTAGGTGACCCGCCAGACAACCGCCCGGCGTGTCACATCCCCGAGGCGTGGCAGGGTATATCAACCCACGCCCATACCCACGCCCACACCCCATACCCTGCTACCCTACCCATCCACATCCCCTCCCCCTTCACCGCTAGGGTACACAGGGTCGGAAAGGACGGGCAGATGGTGAAGGTAGAACACAGGAAGATCTATCCATGCCCTTATTGTGACCAGAAAATGACCTCTAAGGGAAGTCTAGTCCGTCACATCAGAAGTCACACTGGGGAACGGCCTTATAAGTGTGGCTTATGCCCTTATGCCGCCCTGCAGAAGTCTGACCTTGATCGACACACTAGGAATAGACACCTACCTCAAGTGTGACCCCGCAAGTGTGACCTCAGACCAGTGTGACCCCCAGATAAGTGTGGTCCCCTAAAAATGTGACTCCACCCCAAAGCTCAAACAAATTTATTAGACAAGAAAGAAAGAAAGAAAGAAAGAAAAAGGAAGGAATATATAAAATTAAAGACAATGGGAGAAAGAAAGAAAATCCATTAAAGAAAGAAGGAATAATAGAGAGAAAAAAGAAAGAAAGGAAGGAAGGAAGGAGGAAATAGTTGATAGGAGGAGAGAGAGTTTTTTATTAAAGAGAAAAACATTTAAACTTTGATGTGGTAAATAAAGTGTATGTGTGTATGTGTATGTGTGTGTGTGTGTGTGTGTGTGTGTGTGTGTGGACAGTAGTGGTGGTGGTGGTCAGGTATTAATAAACAAAGAAACAAACAAAACAATAGAATAACTACTACTACTACAAAAAATAAATGATGTACTTAAATCAAACAAACACTATTTTCCTAAGGCTGGTTTTTTTTTTTTTTTTTTTTTTTTTTTTTTTTTTTTTCACATCAAACAACATAAACATTAATAATATTTAAAAAAAACTTATAATAAAAAAAAATTATATATATATTGTAAAGAAAAAATACACACACACACACACACACACACACACACACACACACACACACACACACACACACACACACACACACACACCTAAAGTTTATATATATATCGTGTGTGTAAGACTTGTAAATAAAAAGTTTTCCTACGAGACCAGTGTTTGTATTCACCTTAAACATGTTGGGAACGTGTTTGTTTACCTGTTTGTTTACCTGTACACGTGGACGAAATTTGGCACCCTCCCCACGCCCACGCCCACGCCCACGCCCACCTCCTTCCCTCTGTACGTGAAGGAAGGAAGGAATGAGGTTGAAGATGGATCACCAGTACCAGTAGTCGGTGTACGTGGGCGTGTCTGAACCTCCACGCCCACGCCCACGCCCATGTGACAGGTGTGCTAGTAGAATGGATAGACAAAGCATGGTAGTGACTTCAGCGGCGCCGGCAGCTACACCTGCCACGCCCACCCCTGCCTGCCTGCCTGCCTGCCTGCCCGCCCATGCCTGCCCGCCCATGCCTGCCTGCCTCCTCTGAAGCCGATGTTCTTTGTTGCAGCGCCTCCTGGCTACCCTCAGCGGCACCACGCCCACCACTCACCACATGCAGCTGCCCGCCCACGCAGACCACGCCCACCACGCCGCAGACCACGCCCACCACGGAGACCACGCCCCCGCTCACCAGGATGACCTTACCATGCCCTACCTGTGTCCGTACTGCAGCAGGAGGTTCAGACGGCGTGACGGACTGGTGCTACACGTCCGCACGCACACAGGGGAGCGGCCGTACGCATGTCCGCACTGCCGCGTTGCTTTCGCTCAAAAATCTCACCTGAACCGCCACATCCGCACGGTGCATAAGGTGGAGCCCAACGCCCACCTTGCGGACCCACCCCCACACGCACCCCCGCCCACCCACGCCCACCCGCCCCCTGCCAAGGCCCCGTGGTTGAAGGGAGACGGACACAATGGGGACGCCTCTGATCTTGACCTGACCCTCCCCACCGCCTTCTTCCCCCATGTACAGATTAATGCGGACGGGGGGCGGACAGGGGGCGGACAGGGGGACGATAAGAAGAACAAGATGGATGTCACGCCTTGAAACACACACGCACACACGTACACATACACACGCACATGTCTTACGATTCTCTACTGTTTATGGGGGGAAAGGGGGGTAGGGGTGTTTTTTGGGGGGTTTAGGGGGGGGGTTCCTTTT
>JAXIVD010009076.1:2500-7500 GCA_036785275.1 Cancer borealis | reverse complement strand
TTAAGACGCTGAAGGAGGCTGCCACCTGGGCTGACGATCATGTGTTAGCCCATCGTTCGGAGCCTCGTGCTGGAGGTGGATTCAAGGAGGGAGGACCACGAGAGCCAGGGGGCGGTGGTAGCGCTAGTTCTGGTGCTCCATGTTCCCCTCCCCGCAGTCACGGCTTTGGCAATAAGAGCGGGTTTGGTAAGTCCCAATCCCCCGCTGCCCCTTCAGAGCCAAGGGGAGGGTCAGGAGGGAAGATGACCTTTAGTACTCCAAAGTACGATAACCAGCCCACGTGCTATAACTGCCATGCCAAGGGGCATTTTCGATCTCAATGCCCAAAACTTGTGACAGCGGGCCCCTCCAAGACACCCCAGAAACCAGTTGCCTTGCTGTTGTGGCCGGACCAGGGTCGTGAGGAGAGGCTGCTCGCTCCTGAAGTTCATGAAGGAAAGAAGGTTCTTGATGGGCCTGTGTTGGATTGTGAGGGGGTTCAGGCAGACTCACTTGTTTCCCCCCCTGTAGTTGCTTCTGTGACTCCAGCTGACTCGGAGCTGGACTGGTGTCGCCCATTTCGGTGTGGGGGCACTGTTGAGATTGACGGGAACAAGTATCCTGTCACTGTCTTGAGAGACACTGGCGCACAACAGTCTGTGTGCCGCAATGTTACCGGGGTTAAGGTGACTTCTTCGAAGGCAGTGTTGTGTAGGGACCTCAACGCTGTCGAGAAGTTTGTGACGGCTGATGTGAAGCTTTCGTGCCCACTGATCACCACTACGGCTCAAGTGGCAGTGGCAGAACAACTGCCTGTAGCAGGTGTTGATTTCCTGCTAGGAAATGACCTAGCTGGAGGGAGAGTTTGGGTGCCCACCCTACGGGAGGTGAGGCTTCTGAGGTTTCGGGGCATAGTGTGTCCGACCCTGTTGCTGTTGTCACCCGGTCGCAGACCGAAAGGGTGACGCAGGCTGTTGCTCCTGGAGCCGACTGCGATAGAGCGGAGCTACCGGAAGAGGAGAACAGCGGTGAGGAAGAAGCTGCCGCTCTAGGGATCGACTGCAATGAGGCAGGGTCACCGGTGATGGAGGGCAGTGAGGAGGAAGTTGTTGGGGTTGTCACCCGGTCCCAGGGTGGAACCGGTGCTACTCTGGGGGCTGGAGTTTGTGAACTGGAGGAGCTAGAGCCGGGCTCTCCAGTGAGTCAAGGGGTGGGGGCTGACTGCCGCAGTGCAGAGCCACCCATAGAAGCACCTGACTCGGCAGAGGTTGTCGCCGAGGGGGAGGAAGGAGTGTTGAGGAAAGACGAGTCTTGTGTTGGCATTCCTCACTCTGCGGGGCACCTCGGAGGAAGCAACCACGCGGTGGTGTTTCCTGGTTGTGAGGCTGTGGGTCTCGGTACTCAGTCCGGACCCCAGCCTGGTATGTCGGACAGTTTGTTGGGGGTCACCTTTGAGGGAGGGGAGACTTCCAATTCTGCGGGGGAGTTGGAGGCTCCCATCCCTGCGGAGTGTACCGGAGACAGGGAACAGGCTGTTCCCTTGTCTGGTGACTGTCTGACGGGTGAGGCCCATCTGGAGGGCCCTCCCAATTCAGCCAATGAGGAAGTGGTGGATGAGTCCACGCCACGCCTCAGGCCCCAGGGCAGAACCAGGGAAGTGTCGGTACCGCCCCTTTCGACAGATTCTGTGGTCCCGTCCGATCTTACTTGCATTGAGCCGGCGTTACGTATCAAGGGACAGAAAGGGGACCCCGAGTTGGCCCCTTGTTTTGCTAAGGTGGGAAAGGAGATGAGGGGAGTAGAGGAGTTTCTGATGCAGAGGGGGGATGTTACACCGCAGGTCGAGGGAGAGTGATGGGAGCGAAGTACTACAGGTAGTAGTGCCTCGGGAGTTGAGGGAGGCGCTGGTGCTGTTAGCACATGAGGGACCTATGGCTGGACACATGGGTGTCCACAAAACTCTCGCCCGCCTGCGGGGCAACTTCTGGTGACCTGGTATGGCCGGAGATATTACGGAGTTGTTGAAGAGTTGTCACACCTGTCAGATGGTGGGCAAACCCAACCAAACTCCCCCTGTTGCAGCCCTGCACCCTATCCCTGCTGTGGATTCTCCTTTCACCAGGGTCCTGATTGACATGGTGGGGCCCCTCCCTACTACTAAGGCCGGTCATAAGTATTTGTTGACCATTATGGATGTAACGACCTGGTACCCAGAAGCTATGCCGGTGAAGAGCACCCACGCACGAGTTGTGCTTAAGGCCCTCCTCAACTTCTTTACCCATTTTGGTCTGCCTCCCGAGATTCAGTCCGATCGAGGGACCAACTTCACCTCGAAGTTGTTCGAAAAGACTATGACCGAGTGGGGGATCAAGCATATTCTATCTAGTGATTATCATCCCCAGTCGCAGGGAGTATTAGAGCGACACCATCAGACGCCCAAGACTATGCTCCGGGCGTTCTGCTTGGAACGAGAGAAAGACTGGGACGAGGCGGTTCCCTATGTCTTGTTTGCTATGAGGGAAGCTCCTACGGAGTCCTTAGGGTTTTCCCCGAATCAGTTGGTGTTTGGGCACCGGGTGCGCGGTCCGTTGTACTTAGTACGGGAAGCCTGGTGTGCTCCCCACTCGGACCGCCCCGAGTCGCTCCTGAAGAGCGTGTTAAGGATTCGGGAAAGACTGGTGAAAGCGCTGGAGGTGGCTCAGCACCATCTCGGAGCTGCCCAGAAGAAAATGAAGGGATACTACGACCAGAAGGCCAAGTATCGTACTTTTGCACCTGGGGAGGAGGTATTGGTGTTGCTTCCTCTACAAGGGCAGCCGCTTGCGGCCCGTTACTGTGGCCCTTATGTGGTTGAGAAGAAGGTGGGGGACTTAGACTACCTGGTGGCCACTCCTGATCGGCGTAAGAGGGCTCAGCTTTGCCATGTAAATATGCTTTAGTCCTACTTTCGTAAAAAGAACCAGGAGGGTTGTTTTAGTTCTGCCAAGAAGGAGGCATCTTTAGTTCTATTTTTCTGCCGTGCAGAGGAGGCCACCGAGGTTCTTGGCTCAGAACCTGTAGTCCCCGCGGAGCACTAGGAGCAGAACAGTGTGCTGCTCCTTGAAGAGAAGTTGCAAAACCTGGGAGAGGTGCAGAAGCATGAGATGCTTTGGCGGTTGGAAAAGTACCCTTCTGTCTTTAACAATGTCCCAGGCAGAACAAGCCTGATTCAACATGATGTGGGGGAGTCCACTCCAGTTAAGCTGGCTCCGTATAGAGTGAATAACCAGAAGCAGCAGTTGATGGAGAAGGAGTTGGAGTATATGCTTGAGCACGGCCTGCTTAAGAGGACGTATAGCCAGTGGAATTTGCCTGTCACTCTTCAACCCAAGCCTGACGGTAAGGTCAATACACTCACCAAGGCCAACACTTACCCGTTGCCCCGGGTGGATGACTCAGTGGACTGTACTGGCGGGGTCACGTTTATCTCAAAAGTAGACTTGGTGAAGGGCTACTGGCAGGTTCCTCTCACGGACCGTGCTAAAGAGATAGCTAGTTTTGTGGCTGATGGGGCAGTCTATCAGTGCCAGGTGATGCCATATGGACTTAAAAATGTCCTAGCCACGTTCCAACGTTTGATGGACCAGGTGGTGGATGGTCTCCAGCACTGCGTCGTGTACATCGATGACGTGGTCATCTATGACACCTGTTGGTCGGACCACCTTAACAATGTGGAGGCACTGTTTCACGACTCCAGGAGGCTGGTTTGGTGGTCAATCTGGACAAATGTGACTTTGTCAAGGCTCGGGTCCAGTACCTGGGGTATGTGGTGGGCCACGGCTACATCACTCCCCCCGAAGCCAAAGTGGAGGCGATCAGGCGGTTCCCCGCACCGACCTGTCGGTGTTTGCAGGGGTAGTAGGCTACTACCGCCGATTTGTGCCAGGGTATTCCACCTTGTTGGCACCTTTGACTGATCTCTTGCAAAAGGGGAAGAAGTGGGCGTGGAGTGAGGGGTGTGAGAGCGCCTTCTCCCAAGTCAAAGATATCTTGTGCGGCCAGCCAGTTTTACGGGCTCCGGACTTTGCTAGGCCTTTTGCTTTGGCGGTTGATGCCAGCCAGGCCGGGGTGGGCGCAGTTCTCATGCAGCCGGACGAACACCAAGTGAATCACCCTGTCTGCTACTTCACTAAGAAGTTTACTCCAGCCCAAAGGAACTACTCTGTTATTGAGCAAGAGTTACTGGCCATTCTTTCGGCTCTGCAACATTTCGAAATCTATGTTCCGGCCTATGGTCCCCTAGTCACCATCTATTCTGACCATAGTCCTTTCCAATTTTTAGATAAGTTTAAATTCAAAAATATGCGACTCACTCGGTGGAGTTTACTCATGCAGGAGTATAACCTGGAGATCCGCCACATTAAGGGGGTAGACAATGTTGTGGCCGATTGTTTGTTGCGAGCCAGTGAACGACTCAGACAGCTTAAAAATTTTATAAGTCCGTAAGACTTATAAAAATTTTCCTTTAAGGGGGGGCTTGTTGCGGGCCCCACCCCGCGGGAAGTGAGAGACATTTCTACGTGACAAGAAGGGGGTTACGCCTTTGTATTGCGGAACCCACTTGCCTGGTTGGAGGAGACGCTGGAGTCGTGGGACGGCCAGCCGTGGCAGGAAGGAGAGCGAGCAGTCGTGGGTGGTGATGAGTTACCAGGGAGGATTAATGCGAGGTTATTGCTCAGCGATACTTTAATTTCTGTCTCCTTGTTCTCCTAATTTTCCTGTCTTTCCTTGTTTCTTCTTTGCGGTGCAAAGCATCTCGTCTTGTAGCTAATTATTTTCTGCTTCCTCTGGTATGTTTGTTATTGTCCTACGTCGTCTCTATGGCCTGTAGTGATTTTAAGAAAGGAAGTTGTATCCTAGGCTATAGCGGACTGGAACGGGGCGCGGTGCTTGACATGTGGTACGAGTTGGCATCTCTGCCTGGGTAAATGGAAGCTGAGATGCAGTGAGGGATTCAGTTAGCCTGGTGCAGCAACTAAGAA
>JAXIVD010009075.1:0-15000 GCA_036785275.1 Cancer borealis | reverse complement strand
TCATTGTGTTACGGTACGGACATGTAAGGTTCATGTTGGATAAGTTGCGAGTGTCACTGCAGGTCTCTGGACAGCGTGTCATCAGAACAAAGGTCGACAGTGTTGAGTGGTACGATGACAGCACCGACAGCCTTCTCGCCGTTCTGAGGGTGACGGTCGTACATGGTAAGCCGAAGCAGGTACTGCGTCACATCGTCGTCCTCAACCTGGGGATAAATTAGTCAAGTTACCTCAGAGAATGAAAAAGATATCCAGTCAAAGAAATCAATCCAGTATCATAATGAGATATTTGATGTATGATAATGGCAAAAAATGCACAAACCAAATCATATTGAGGTAAAACATTGAAAGATTACAAACTTCAGCACACACAATGCAGGAGAGCTTTCTGACTGCCTAACACACACATACCTCAAACCTAAACGTCTGATTGAACACTGGCGCTGAAGAGGCTCGACGGTTGCTTGTTTTGGTGGACGCCTTGATAGTGTTCATAGAAGTGAGCACGCACGCCTCCACCCACACCTCCCCGGGGTTGGTGCTGGAGCCACGACCCTTGGGATACCTGGCAAAGCAAACAGGTGATTAAACACATACACACACACACACACACACACACACACACACACACACACACACACACACACACACACACACACACACACACACACACACACACACACACACACACACACACACACACACACACACACACACACACACACACACACACACACACACACACACACACACACACACACACACACACACACACACACACACACACACACACACACACACACACACACACACACACACACACACACACACACACACACACACACACACACACACACACACACACACACACACACACACACACACACACACACACACACACACACACACACACACACACACACATACACACGTTTCCCTCACCTAGCATGCAGCACACGAAGCACCAGGTTGGACTGCACGTAATCGTAGTAAACGCAGAACCATAGTCGTCCCAAGCTGTTGGTATTCTTAGACGGAGGCTCCATACTGTATAGGAGGAAAAAAAACTATAAGTACCTCGCTGTTCCAATTGTCTCTACCGCATTTCTACCACTATTTTTATATCACCAGAACCCAAACTCACGTGAGGAAAGAAGAAAAGGCAGGATCGTTCTCTTTGTTGGCAGTGGCGACAGCAAGGGCGTGTAGGAAAGCCGGGGGTAGCATTGACAAAGGGTGAGGGTGCGATGTGGAACTTGTAGCTTCGTAAGTCGTCTGAGGCCTGAGGGTAAGGGACAGGGTCAGGGGGGGAGGAAGAGCAGCTTGTAGGGAACGGACAGTGAAAAGTTAATGGTTGCCTCTAGGATATTACTACACCAACCTATTGCTATTGTCGTTAAATGGTTCTTGTGGGGAAGCTTATGGCTGTTTCTCTGTACTACGAATGTTACTACTACTACTACTACTACTACTACTACTACTACTACTACTACTACTACTACTCTACTACTACTACTACTACTACTACTACAACACTTACTTCATTGGTTCACCAGACTGTTTCACTTTTTTCTCCAGCTTGTGACGGCGGATCTTTTGCACGAAGAGGATGACGCAGATGAACACGAGGAACACGATGCAGATGCCCACCAAGATGACAGCCGTGGCAGCTGGAAGGAAGCAAGGGAAAGTAAAGGTTAGTGTTACATTATTTGTCACTTAAGGTAGACAAGAGGAAAAGTAATACATAAAAAAACAATATTGTAAAGCTACGACTATGATTTTTTTTGTTCCTAAAGATTCCTCACCACTTCTTTTTTAATGATTGTTTATTGCCCAAAAACAGATTTACATAAAAACAAGTACTATTAACAATATTATTAGGGCATTAGCAAGATTATTTTACTTTGAATTTCAATAACAATAACAACTTAGTTATATATTGGCTAATTTGAGAGGATTGGGAGTAGTAAAATGTTATACGTATTATAAGTAACATTATTTCAAACTTGAATAAAGAAAGTAAACATGTTGGACAAGTTTTGTGATTAATAAATGTAACATAAAAATGAATCGTCATAGGACACCATAAAAAAATGTGCGTGTGTGTGTGTGTGTGTGTGTGTGTGTGTGTGTGTGTGTGTGTGTGTGTGTGTGTGTGTGCGTGTGCGTGTGCGTGTGCGTGTGTGTGTGTTCATGAAATGTAGGTAATTTTTTTTTTTAATCAGAGCTTAAACCATAATTCCGTGCTACACCAGTTTTGTGTTCTATAAAATAAATAAAGTTGCTAAGCTGAACACAACATTGACAACCAGCGCCACCACTAATGATAGACACGAGTGGTTGGAAAGCTGCTTGGTCATGACTTAGAGAAGTCTTTGAAGTTGTTACTAAGTCGAAGGAAAGTGGAAAAAGACGCCCTTAAAATGTCCTTAGTGGAGAAAGTTAACCTTGCTTGGGAAACCCTTGCATAAGCTCTCTTTCACTTCCTGTTCTCGTCTTTTCTTGCCTCTTTCGAATGCTAGATCATCTTTCTTTGCATTAAAAAAAAATTATAAGCGTATGATCAGGTAGAGGGAAATCTTTCTACAACTCTAAGTGAAATTATACAGCTTAGTACCTATTTGGCTTGACTCAGAGTGAGAGTGAGAGAAAAAAACAGGAAATGCCATTCTGGGACTTAATTAAAATTTCCTGCAGACGCCCATCTGACCTTCCTTCCCTGTGGCGATAAGCGAAGGGAAAAATATGGCACAACACATTTATCATCGTCAATCTACATTCTAGTCATTTCCGCCCATCGAAATTTCTTTTAGCTTTTTATTTTTGTTGTATAATTTCGCGCCACATAAATACACGCCAGACCTGTTTAGTGATAATATTTTCGTTAATGTTGAGGTGAGTGTTTCATGGTTTGTTGCGGGGTTAGGGAACTTATTCATCGCTGTTTTGATCAAAGAAAGGATAATTATGTTGATGGTGGAATTGTGATGCAAATAGGGTAAGTTTAGGCTTTTTGTTAGGTTAAGGTTAAGTTAGATTTTTGTTAGTCACCACACTGTCTGATGCCTCGTGTGGCTATATACACCCGATTGGAAAGTTTGTGAGTGTACATGTTAATTGTTATTAGTATTCATATTAACACAACAGAGAGACAACCACAAAGTATAGGAAGAAGAAGCAAAAATCCCTAATTGACGAATGAAATTATATAACTATACACAATGAAAATCCCGCCGCTAGCTCGTTTTAAGAGACAACCGCCTAAAGCAGGTATACAGGGGAGGAAATAGCAACCTTCTGTGTGTGGGAGGGGGGGTGTTGGGGGGTTAGTATTGCTTCTGTGAATGGTGAAAGTTGTGTGTCGGGCAGCGGTAAGGCAGCAGGCAGCCATGTGATCACCTCATGGGGCCTGGTGCTGCCGGGAACTCACTGCCGGGGACTCACTTGGGTTTCGTTGTATCTCTACCAAGGTTTGATTATTAGAATATTGAGAATGTATATATATAGATTGTAGAGCTTGTGAACGTAATACTGAAATGAATGTGAACTTTACTATTGATTGCTACGGTATTAATAGAAGTTGTATTATTATTTTGAGAGCTTTATTAATAGTTGTAATTATTGACCTTTCGCGTAGAAGAAAAAATTGACTCGAGGGCAGCTTGTCTTGTCTTGTCTCTCCTGTTTTACGTGCATTCTCAGAAACACACAAAATAATAATAGAATGATAAGAAATTGATATCCAGTCTCGAATTTCCTCTCTCTCTCTCTCTCTCTCTCTCTCTCTCTCTCTCTCTCTCTCTCTCTCTCTCTCTCTCTCTCTCTCTCTCTCTCTCTCTCTCTCTCTCTCTCTCTCTCTCTCTCTCTCTCTCTTCTCTCTCTCTCTCTCTCTCTCTCTCTCTCTCTCTCTCTCTCTCCTCTCTCTTTCCCCTTTCTTCCCTCCCTGTCTCAAGGCCTCTCTCCTGTCTGTCTGGCCATAACGTCGACGCCCTGTCTGTCTCAACCTCATTCAGTAGGTCAGAAAATAACAAGTAAAAAGGTGAGAGAGAGAGAGAGAGAGAGAGAGAGAGAGAGAGAGAGAGAGAGAGAGAGAGAGAGAGAGAGAGAGAGAGAGAGAGAGAGAGAGAGAGAGAGAGAGAGAGAGAGAGAGAGAGAGAGAGAGAGAGAGAGAGAGAGAGAGAGAGAGAAAGTTTTCGGGCACATTCACCTACTTTGGGTAATTGATGCAAACACACACACACACACACACACACACACACACACACACACACACACACACACACACACACACACACACACACACACACACACACACACACACACACAAATATAGCAATGATTGCGTTATAATTTCAACTCACACAACTGCTGCCATCCCCACTAGCAGATTTTTTTTTCTTTCTAAATATTTCTTTAAAAATTTTCAAACACCGTTAGTACTTTTTCAACACTGTAATATCATGTGTGTGTGTGTGTGTGTGTGTGTGTGTGTGTGTGTGTGTGTGTGTGTGTGTGTGTGTGTGTGGTGTGTGTGTGTGTGTGTGTGTGTGTGTGTGTAGGGGGGGGAGGGAGGGTATGGTCACACGGTAGTAGGCAGGGACGGCACCAACTGGCACAGATAGGGACGCCTTGGCCCACCTGGTGATCGCATTATGAGGGTTAGCACACTCTACTATGTCCTGTGACTCGACTTTCCCAACACAAGCTCTGAGACATTGTGTGAGAATTGGACTAGAGAGAGGAAGAGATAAATAAATACCTATTCTCCTTGACATGGAAGCACTGCAATTGGATCGTAAACCCGCTCAAAAAAAATTATTGAATACGTTATTAGCTTTCAGTGAGTACCGTAAAGTAAATAAATCAACATTCACTGGTTATAAATGATGGCGTTATCAACATTAATTGTAAAGAACTTTGTATTTTTGTGTAGCTCCCAACTGCATGGAGAGGATATATGAAGATAAGAGTGTGTTCCTTGGATTGTGTTAAGGTCGCAGAATAAATTATTCACTAGATAGCAATGTGAAATATGTTAGATTTTGATTTGACAAGTTTTAAGTAACGGTTTATTAGAATGGCAGCCAAGGACTAAAAATATACAAGTTGGAAAATTAAATACATTAACGTGTGTGTGTGTGTGTATGTACAAGTGTGTTTGTGTGTGTACAAGTGTATGTGTGTGTGTGTGTTCAAGTGTGTGTATGTGTGCGTGTGCGTGTGCGTGTGCGTGTGCGTGTGCTTGTCTCTGTGTGTGTGTGTGTGTGTGTGTGTGTGTGTGTGTGTGTGTGTGTGTGTGTGTGTGTGTGTGTGTGTGTGTGTGTGTGTGTGTGTGTGTAGGTGTATGCGCGTTTGTGTGTGTGCGTGTGTGTGTTTGCACGTGCAAGCCTCTTTGGGGTGTGGTCATCGTGGATACATAACATAACGGGTCTTGTCATTGTCACCTTCTACCGCCTTGTTGCTGCCACCCACCGGAGGCTGCACGGCTTGGTGGCTGCGTGGCGGCGTGACCCTACAGCCTTGGGGGACGGCCTTGTCCAACGCCGGTAGTAAGCACACACCAAAGACTACACACGTTTTGTTCCGCCAAACTAAACTGTTCTTATGTAATTGCTGCTGCTTCACCTACTACTACTACTACTACTACCACTACTACTACTACTACTACTACTACTACTACTACTACTACTACTACTACTACTACTGTTGGTCATTATGCTATTTCTGCTTCTGTTGTTATTGTTACCGTGATCAGTACGCATTACGTTTACAAAAGAAAATTGGAAATACACACACACACACACACACACACACACACACACACACACACACACACACACACACACACACACACACACACACACACACACACACACACACTTGAGTTCCTTGGCACACGTCTGACCTGCTAACACTTGAACATATTAAGAGAAAAAATGGAAAAGCGAGACTAAACGATTTCCATTTAAAAAAGTGGAAGTGTAGGCGCGTAGAGCAACACAATAGGGCGAGCGGCGATTGCGACACTCCAAGGTTTCTGTCCATTGTGAGTGATGAGGAAAGTTCCCATTGCCTGAGTAAGTCCTCGTCCTCCCAAGCCCTCCCAAGCCCACCGTCTCCCCCACCCTCAGACCCAGACCCTCCTTCCTCCCCTCCCCTAGACCCAGACTCTCCCTTCCCTTCCTCCCCTCCCACACGCTCCACCCACCTAACCAGCGACCAACCACCCAACCCAGACGCTTTCCCAACTGCTTCTTCTCTTGGTTTGCGTGTCTGGAGAAATATTTGAACTTTTTTTTGCGTTTTCATTATCTTTTTTTTATAGCTCTGTAATGGAATGCGTCTCATGGAACAGCTTTTTTTTTCTGCAACAAAGGTATCATAAAAAAACTAATTCATTTTTTTGTGATGTAATGTAATTAAGCTTTGATGAAATAATGAATTACGACAAAATTAAATAAGTGTCGATTTACAAAGGAGTACTATGTCACAAGTTATATAATATCTTAAAATATCCAATATAACTGTTTTGGACAATACGTCTTTGTTTTTGGAATCACGCTAGAATCACGTGTGACCTTATAGCAAAACGACAACGATGAAACGACGGTACTTAGGCAATGGTTTCGTTTTTATCATGCAACGTAAGGCACGGCAAGATACCATGATGAAATATGTCTCCATAACTACAAAGTCTGTCAGTGGTGCCGCACACTCAGCCTGAAGCGTCGAGTTGATGATGATGAAGGGAAGGAAAGAGTGCTGAGGTGAAAATCCTATAGGCGACTTCATTGTAGTGAGGAGGGGAGGGAGGTGGTGCGCCAGGCTAGGCAAGGCTTCGTTCATCTCTTTCATTCCTTCTTCAAGGTTTTGTATATATGTTACAAGTCACTTTTTTCTTACTCCTGGTCTTCCTCATGTTCTTTCGTTCCAGTTCACACTCTTGGGTTTCATCTTGGGTGTTTGTGAGAACTATTATTATTTTTCTACGTAAAAATATTAATGGCACAAAAGAAAATAATATACTTTACTAGATACAAGCTAATAACAACACCGGAAACAGCTTCTCACTGGGCCAGGGCTTATTGTTTCGAATTGGGCATCAAACACTGTGAAGCCCAAGCGAGACATCAACTCATCACAGGTTGGCTTACCCAGTGTGTGGCTAGCCGGCGTTAGCGACACACGACTCCCTAAACTTGACAATACTCGCGTGTCCTTAGTGACTGCAGACGATCGAACAGGATGGGAGTGACGGTGAGTGTACAGTGAAGCTTGAAGGACATCATAAGAGTGCTTATGAATAGTATTTGATGTAATATACGTGAAAAAGTTATGTAGCATGTGGTGTAGTCCCTCGTTCGCCACTCACCCCGGTATGACTAGCCGGATCATGATAGGAACAGAGGCTGCAGTACTAAAGTTGTGTTCAGAATGTGCTTAGAGGTGTTTGCAATAAGCCTGATGATGGGGACAGATGTGAGCGAGGACAGTGAGTGCATGAGGAGGCTTTAGTGTGATGGCGTGGGTGCCGCGGCGACTCGCCTGCTCACCACCACGCGGCTCTGCATCCTCCCGAGCCTCGCTAGAACCACACTTCACTTCACGGTAACTGAAGCCGACTAAGTATTGTTGCCAGGTTAGTTTTGAGCATGTATGTATTTTTGTATGCACTTATATATATGTGTGTATATATATATATATATATATATATATATATATATATATATATATATATATATATATATATATATATATATGTATATATATATATATATATATATATATATATATATATATATATATATATATATATATATATATATATATACACATACATACATACATATATACATACATATATTATGTGTGTATGTGTATATGTATGCATCCATGCATACAATATTAGGGAAGCTATCGATATATAAAATGTAGAGATGACGTTAAGAAAGCATTGCATCGCAGAAGGTTAAGTATGCAGGAAGGTGAAAGGTGTGTGTGATTATAGAATGAACTTGAACGGCGGGGTTTATTTACATTGATGACGTGCAGTTGATATCCGTGATGAGAAGCAATATAAGGTGGCCGAGGTAAGCCACTGCAAGTTCTGATGGTGGAAAGACGGTGACGGATAGCGATTGAATATTTCTTGAAGTCAATAAAAATAAGGTATAAATTCAATAACAAAAAGATAAATACAGTTGATTTTTTTTTTATTGTTTGAGAAATGTGGATATGAGTGAAAAGCGAGTTGGCAAAGGTGTGATTTATTTGCTTTATTTGATTCCTATTTTAGTTTATACTTTTATAGTTTGAAAGAAAATGTTTGCAGATATTCTTTATTTTTTACGAAATTTTTCTGGCTGAGAACGTGTTTTGTGCATTGTATTTTGTGCGTAATGTAAGTATTCCATTATGAATGTTTTATATTTTTTCAAACTTCAATCACGTTACTAATATAGAAAGTTATATAAGATAAGATCAGGATGCGATTTTAGTGTTCATTGTAAATCGCGGAGGTGAGACACACGCACCTTGTTCTTAGCTTCGCGTCGTCACCCATAACATAGACAGTCACCGCTGTGGTTTAGGTCTTTGCGTAACCCGACACTTAGAACAGAAAGCTGCGTGAGACTGTGTCGAATTCAAACTATACAAACTATCCTATATATAACGTTTTCTTCCCTAAACCTACTCAAAAAAACAAAGCCGTAATCGATATACCATTAGGAGAAATAACCTTCGAACAGGTGTATATAATAAGTAGCTTTCAACACATTATCAACACTAGCACTAGAATTTACGTGAAGGATAGATGCTACTTATCTCAACATCTAACTGTTTGGCGGAGGCGTGCAAGGGCTGTAGTGCACATTGATAATTTCAAAATCTTTGAGTAATATTGAGTGAAACCTATTATGGCGGTGTGGAGGTGGTCCTACCAGTTTTTGTGTTCCCGGCTTGATGTTGCTAAGTTGGAGGTGGTGGTGGTGGTGATGGTGGTGGTGATGCTGTGGTGTTGCCGGGAGGAGAGAAGAGGGATGAAGGGATAAGGGGTTGGTGTGCCTGTCTTCTAATAACCGTTGTTGATTTATCTTGAGTTTTTTTATGAGGGAAATATGTAATGTTGATTGAGTGAAAGTTTTTAGCGGTGAAATTAATAGGATTGTTGGAGTTATTGCTTCATGCATTACTTGTGTGTGTGTGTGTGTGTGTGTGTGTGTGTGTGTGGGTGGGTGTGGGTGTGGGTGTGGGTGTGGGTGTGTGTGTGTGTGTGTGTGTGTGTGTGTGTGTGTGTGTGTGTGTGTGTGTGTGTGTGTGTGTGTGTGTGTGTGTGTGTGTGTGTGTGTGTGTGTGTGTGTGTGTGTGTGTGTGTGTGTGTGTGTGTGTGTGTGTGTGTGTGTGTGTGTGTGTGTGTGTGTGTGTGTGTGTGTGTGTGTGTGTGTGTGTGTGTGTGTGTGTGTGTGTGTGTGTGTGTGTGTGTGTGTGTGTGTGTGTGTGTGTGTGTGTGTGTGTGTGTGTGTGTGTGTGTGTGTGTGTGTGTGTGTGTGTGTGTGTGTGTGTGTGTGGGTGTGGGTGAGGATGCGGAGGGAGAGGGAGAGGGAAGAGTGCGTGCATTGCTCATCTCTTCGCCTTACAGACTAAACTTGTGACTTCACTGAACAGATGTCTACATATAATAACAATCAACTATCGGTACCTTTACATAAGCTGATTTAAAGATATTTTTAACCATAGATATACAAGACTTCAACAGTTACGGTAAAAAAAATCTCATAACACAGTATATAGCACGTAGGTAAACGCATCAATAACCACCACGTATTGACAAATGAATAACCTTGATCACATACGATGATGAAGTAAACGCATTCAGGTATATACAGTTAGGTGTCATGATTTGCCGGGGCGGGCTGTTCCAGAGGGTTCGCAGACATTCATTGGCCGTGACTCCCCAAGGCCGGTTCAACCACTCTCCCGTGGCAGGCTGCGGGAGGCGACAACACTTACACCTTACACAAGACTGCCGGGTGATAAGCTTGATTCCTTCCATTAGTTTTGCGGTTCCCTTTTATCTTGCATCACCGTGCGCTATGTTGAGAGAGAGAGAGAGAGAGAGAGAGAGAGAGAGAGAGAGAGAGAGAGAGAGAGAGAGAGAGAGAGAGAGAGAGAGAGAGAGAGAGAGAGAGAGAGAGAAGAGAGAGAAAGAGAGAGAGTCAATGTGTTTTGCCGTCTACCTGGCTATTCGTCGCTGATTCTCACGTGAAAGTTTCCTCCCTGCCACACCACTTCGTCCACACTTGTGCAACTGCAACAGCTGGTGTCGCCTGCTGGTGGTTGCTTCTTCAGTTGTGTTATTTATGTTATTTAGTCTCTATTGCACTTGTGTCGGTGCCTTTTGTCATAAAACGGGAACTACCTAGTGGAGGCCTCCGGGCGTTTTGTAGCTTCCTTATTTTCTTATAATCTTATGTTCTTATGTTCTATTTGCTTTCCATTGGTACATACGTGAGATAAGTTCATTCACTTTCATACTTGTCAACATTATTTTTTGTGTAACTTTGGTAACTACAAAACTGAGTCATATTTCCACGGCCTAGATTGATTGGAGAGGGGCTGTCACCCCTAAACACCCACCTCCACTATAAAAAAAAAATGCGCATCAACTTATTTGCATACCTACACATGTACGTACAGTCATAACGCACATTCATAACGCACAGTCACACGAGCTCAGTTATACAAGCGGAATGACTTGAACATTTGTATATGCTTGATTACTTTAATCATGACAGGAAAAATGGCTGTTGTTTTCAATTCCGGGTAAATATTCGTCAGAAGACCTTCATCTAGAGTCGTTGTTAACCTCCACCTCTTCGTTTCCTTGTCTTTCCCTTCACTCATTCTGGTCTCCCCCAACTCTCCCATTAACGTCACTTCCCATCCCTTGCTTCCCCTCCTTGATAGCTGTCTCCCTCTCCCTTATAACGCTGCTTCCTTTTCTATCTCTCTCTCCCTCCGCTAGACATGTTTTCCTTCATTCTTTTCCCATTTCACTTACTCTCGACTTGTCTTATGGAAAGGTAAAGCTTCTTATCATAAACAAAATAGTTGTCATGATATCTGATCACAAACAGTGCATGAAATTAACTATTTTCAGGACAATTTTATGTATCCGATCACCAAGAAGTGTGAAATAAGGCTTCATGCAGGCTCTTAGAAATAGCTTGATAATATATGTAGTTTTACAATGGACTTCATAGTTTCCTAGTATAAAAAAAAGCATGAACCGCCTTACAGTAAGCATGAGTAAAAGTTGCATGTAAGACCATAAGATGTATTATCTACGAGCACAAAAAGTATACTAGTCAATGACAGCAATGAAGTAAGACATCAAGGAAAGTTATGTCAGTGGATTTCTGAGAATGCTGTGATAGTTATATGTTCTGTGTTGAGGTCTAGCTCCTTTGTATCTAAACACAGCGACGAGAGGGAGAGTGGTGTGTGTGTGTGTGTGTGTGTGTGTGTGTGTGTGTGTGTGTGTGTGTGTGCGTGTGCGTGTGCGTGTGTTCGTGCATAGATGTACGTGCGAGCAAGGGGATTGACTTACTGTCTTGCGAGTGTTAAATTTTTTTCCCCCGAGTCGTGGAGCCGCCCCGCGTGTCCTACTTAACGGGGGAGGGAAGGAGGAAAGGAAGGAAGGGAGGGAGGAGGTGAAGAGCCTCTTTTGAAACATTGTCTTCTTGTGGGTATTAGTGTGTATAGCATCACGAAAATAGAAACATTATACTCACAATAACAAGAACGGTGTCATAACGAAACGATAAGGGAGAAGGGAACCCGCCCCCCCTCACCCCCCTGTCCCCCCTGAACCACGCACCCTGTCCCCTCCACTAAACCACGCACCCGGACTTCCTCCTACCCCGTCATTACACATGGAAAAAAAAAAAAAACCCAACTATTATCTCTGAACAACAACTGGAGGGAAAAAAACATTGCCTTGTCTATGCAATGGTTCCACGTGATGCCATGCAGTGCAGATCACGTGAAGGTATCAGTGAGGTGGGACGGGGAGTGTGCAGAAGGGAAGTAAGGGAGTATAATAGAAGGACTGGGTGACATTACTCAGCGTTACGTTAACAGGTAAACCTAAAAACTGTCGCAAAAACTGAAATCGCTTCCCTAGAATGTCGATGGGGCGTTACCAGCTCCTCGGAAGGGAAGGGAAGGAATGCATTGTTTTTCTTCACCTTTAACATGCTGAAAGGTTGGTATTAAAACGTTATGTCTTGCTTCCGGTATGGTCGTGGAGGCCGCTAAAGGCAGGCTCGCGGGGTGTAGGTTAAGGGAGGGCAAGGGAGGGCAAGGGAGGGGCACAGTTGCAACATAGTATAGACGTTTAAGTCATGAGATTGCAATCATTCTCGTGACGGCAAAGCATCGATTCCCGTCACGACTATACATAAAGCGAAGTGAGGAAGAGTTTTTTTAAGGAAGGAATGGGGAAGGAAATGGTGAGAAAGATGAACGGTAAGAAAGCCAAACCTTGAGACATGAAGGAAGAGAAGGAAATAGAGAAGAAAAAAAAACTTAGTATAGATACGTTTCGTGTTATGGCATTTGTAAACATAAACAAACGTGCCGCTGTCCTCACTACCTCAAGGTTTAAGACTGAAACCGAACACTTGCCAGACTTAGGAAATCATAATAACCACCTTCCATCCCCTTGGGTCACCGGGTTCCCATTAATGCCTTGGCTTGGCGGGGCAGCGGCTGTACATGAGGAAAGAAAATTACGTAGACGACCTTGCGAGGCGAACATTAGGTAGTCTCAAGCCACTCTTTCATAACAAGGAAATAATGCGTAACCAGCTGGACTTGCGTGACTAAAGGAGGAGGAGGTGTGGCTGTTGTCATGCTATATTTATTGTTATCGTTATTGTTGAAGTGAAATATATAACGACAGCCAATTGTTCAGAATTTGGCTTTGTTGTTGTTAAGAATGGAAATACGTAACTACTTCCCTTGGGTTATATAACGTTACGTAACATGGAGGACTTGCATGTGAGAGGAAGTTACGTACAAAACAATTGTGTATGTATTTTTTCTTCATAAGGTTTCAGAAGTCATTATAAATTTTTCATGAAGCTGAAGAGTGAGTAAGGCAGCAAGTGCAAACGTTAAAAAAGTTAATCAGAATTTTTAAAAGTTTTCTAAAGATTGTTTGCAACTCTTGATCGGTAACTTTTCTATGTTAAAAAATAAAATAAAGGTATATATGATAGAGGAAAGGCATAGAAGGAAGTGCATTAGACGGGTGTGTGGGTGGGCGGGTGTGTGTGTGTGGGCGGGTGTGTGAGTGGGTGGGCGGAATAAACTGGATTATGTGTGAATGGCCGACACACTTGATGATTGCGTTGATAGCGTCAAAGGAAAAAAATACTGATTATTCCTTTGGAGATGAATTTTGTGATTGAGAAGAGAAATATTGATCTATCCATCTCTATGTATATATGCATGTATGTATGTGTGTATGTATCTATGTATGTATGCATGTATGTATGTATGTATGTATCTATTTGTCAGTTTATATATCTCTAATTAGTTGTCGTCGCCAAAATAAGAACGTATAGGAAATACAAACACACACACACACACACACACACACACACACACACACACACACACACACACACAGACACAGACACAGACACAGACACAGACACACACACACACACACACACACACACACACACACACACACACACACACACACACACACACACACACACACACACACACACACACACACACACACCACTGACCGCTAACCCTCCCTCGCTTTAGCGTGCTTCTATGTTGTTAAAACCGTTATTATTATTATTAGTAGTAGTAGTAGTGGTAGTAGTAGTAGTAGTAGTATCATCATCATCATCATCATCACCATCACCATTGTAAACGATACTAACTACCTCCTTAATGACGTTGTTGTGTGTGTGTGTGTGTGTGTGTGTGTGTGTGTGTGTGTGTGTGTGTGTGTGTGTGTGTGTGTGTGTGTGTGTGTGTGTGTATGTGTGCACCATGAGGCAGTCAACCACACAAAGCACTGGGTGACAATCGTTCGTGGGTTCGCTGTGACCTTGAGCTGCCGCCTCCTCCACTTCCAGGCAGGCAGCGGTGGCCTCGCTCTCGCCACGTCACGATGCATCCGCCCTCACGTGAAATACAGTTAATACCACCCATCCAACGCGTGGACGGCAGGCAGGCATACAGGCAGGCAGGGTTCATCAGTATTCACAATCACCATCTATTCCTCTTTCATATCTTTTGTTTTATATTCACAATCCACAATTATTGCCCCCAAATGTGTGTCCGATATAATAAGAAACATTATGTAAGCGCCGGTGTTGATGGTGTTCGTGGTAACAACTAACAGGGTTTTTATGTGTATTTGGTGACGCAAGTGAGAGGGGGAGTTAATAGTGCCAGGGATAAAATGTACTCTGCCTATAATGGATCTAATGTGTTATTGCCACAAGGAGATTTTTGGAGGTTGCTGCCAGATAGGGTTATAACGCCTTTCATTCAACTGGTTTTGTTTCTTGTTCTATTTTTTTTTCTATATTACATGCTTGAGGGGGATAAGGGAGACTAGTTGCAAGTCATCTAAAGAGTTGTTTATATGTCTTATTCGAGGCTACTGTGAATTATTTTATGTTTTTCCTCCTCTCCTCCACCTTCTCTTCTTCCTCCTCCTCCTCCTCCTCCTCCTCCTCCTCCTCCTCTTCCTCCTCCTCCTCCTCCTCCTCCTCCTCCTTCTTCCTCTATTTCTTCATCCCTCCTCCTTCTCCTCCTCTTTCTCCTCCTTCATCTTCCTCTATTTCTTCATCCCTCCTCCTCCTCCTCGTTCGTGATATAGAGGAAGTGTGTTGAAGGACATTACAAAGATTTAATCATGTAATTAGCAGCTGAATAATCATACACACAGGCGACACG
>JAXIVD010009074.1:10000-16175 GCA_036785275.1 Cancer borealis | reverse complement strand
GTGTGAAAATAATGGGAAAGAAAGGAAAGAACAATGTATAAGATAATGAAAAATATATTACAGTGGCGAGAGAGAGAGAGATAGAGATAGAGAGAGAGAGAGAGAGAGAGAGAGAGAGAGAGAGAGAGAGAGAGAGAGAGAGAGAGAGAGAGAGAGAGAGAGAGAGAGAGAGAGAGAGTGTTAATAAACTGATAAGAAATTGACTAGCGAGTGTTCATAGGGAACAATCAAAGTATTATATGACTGAAAAGTAAAGTAAAAACGAAAAGTCAGAAGTATGATATTATGACCTTCCAGGAAATAAAGAAATGGCAAAAGAGGAATAGATAAAGGTGGAAATTAATCTAATACATTATAGAACACAAAGAAAAGGAAAGAAAATGTTTAAATAATACTGTCGACTAAAAGCAACACACATAACAATAAAAATTACAAAATATATCCAAGCGAGAAGAAAATGTCATGCACTCACCAACCAGAATAAGTTTAAATCACAAGGGACAAGGAATATAAAAATAAGTAAGAATAGTGTTTAAAATGTCAGCTGGAGAGAAGCTGCACTGTAGAGGAAATATAAAACTGATGAAAGAGGAAATAAAAGAGAGTATAAAACAGAGGTTCGACAGGCAGAATAAAATAAAGGGAAGGTCTCAGCGACATACATCACCACCTTCAATTTCTTTAGCGACGCCGAGATATTTTACACCTGTCGTAGGAATCACGCGGCAGAAACTTAAAGACGATCACAGCACAGGGAAGGGATGATAAAAAAAAATTATATTCCAACTATTTTCATATGAGTCAAATTCCCTCAAAAATATGATAGTTTAAGCGGCGTCCTCCAATCATTTTTTCAAGTGTTTAAGTTAGCATTGAAAAAATATAGAAAATTGAAATAAATCGATGAATAAAGAAATAAATGAATAAATAAATATGTCGGTGTACAGCCTTATTTTCAGATTAAAGCAATTTTTTCATAATCTACATAAAAGGACAAATGAGAAATGGGAAATTAGTTAGTATATCTCAATCAAGCATAATTATACACCAGAAGAAGATAATTTTTTCCCTGCCTTGTTGAGTGACAGTACATCCATCGAGGGAGAATCACGTTGTCAACTTTCCTCTAGTTCATCATGTTTTCCGACTCATTCCACAGCCCAATGAAGACATAAGTTTTGATTACCTTCATTATTTCCTGCATGCGAAAATAAACTGTCAACTTTTCTCTGATTACACCTTTACTAATGATCAAAGCCGCTAATTCCGACCATAAACTAAACAAAAATATTCATATAAAAAGAATTTGCATACAGGAGTGAATATCACCCCACTAAGTCAAGCTGCATTTTAAGAGAAACAGCGACAACATTTCTGCAATTACCGCTCTACCGCCACCAACCAACAATAATAATAATAATAAAAAAAACATTCTTTTAATCCCCACAAATAACACTTGATCCCCACACACACATCATACTACCATCACACTCAAAACAATCCTATCATACATTCTACATAACATTTGACATCACAAACCACCATAACATCAACAAAAAGTATACCATTTGTAAGCCTTTTAACGAATAAATGTCAAACGGATGTAACAGACTCGCCACCAGACCACCGCTAGAGGGACATTGGAACCACTAACCACTAACCACACACACCATAACACCATAACACCATAGACGTAATAGTAGCGCTGGGAACCATTGAATAACACCCTTAGAAGACGCATTTCATAACAGCCACACTTCCATCTGTTTACCCTAAAGCTGAAGTGATGCAAGTACGCGTAAACAAGGAGAGACTAAGAGTACCGAGTCGTATAGAGGTAAACAGGAGTAAAGTAATGAGAGAGAGAATAAGTTTTTTCAGTTGTGTCCTTGAAACTGTCTTACTTTAGTTCCTCAAGGCGTTGGTAAAGCGAAGCAGACAGGCGTAACACACATAAAAAAGGATGTAAACAGGCGTAGAAGGACGGTAAACAAGACTCAGGCTTAGTACAAAGACAGCAACAGCTATTAATACTAAGGAAAAGGAGACCACTGGAGAAGAGAGTAAACACATACAAATAGATAAAAGACAGTATGTAATAAAAGCACAAATAAGAGTACGTGAATGTAGAATAAAACTTTCACAACAAATGTAAACAAAAGCAAACATAATTCAAAATGGCTACGAGCAACTTAATTTAGATTCAACTAAACTAAACAAACCCAAAGTAACGCGCGCGATTTTCACTTGATGGCGACGACGTAAAAGTTAACAAGTGAATAATTAATTAAACCTTCATTAAAACGCGCCGCTGAAATATTAACTCTTCTTCCCTCACTCACACCACCTGACGCCAACCTCATTAGTACACCTGAACACCTCCTGCCGCAGTCCCCACCGCAGTGCTCTCGTAGCGGGAGGTTTATGAAAAGCCTTATAGTGTGTCTTGGCAAGTGACGGGCCTCGAGTACTCCCAACTCTCACTCTCTCACTCTCACTCTCTCTCTCTCTCTCTCTCTCTCTCTCTCTCTCTCTCTCTCTCTCTCTCTCTCTCTCTCTCTCTCTCTCTCGCCTGGGACTCGCCATTCCTGTCGTGGCTGCTCCAAGACTAACACACTAAAACACATCACTTATAACTAAAACACACGGTTGGGTTTTCCTCCCTTCGGTGCCTCCTGCAGGATTTCAAGGCCAGCGAGGGAGGTTACAGGATACAACTCATCACTTTCCCTAGAGAACACAGTGACTAATGTGTCTCGCTATACTTAAATACTTAACTACCTACAGAGTGAGAGAGAGTGAGAGTGAGAGAGAGTAGTCTTCGAAAGCCATTAAGATCCTTCCTCCTGACGCTAAGGAATCCTCGCTCAGGCACACTAAAAGTCCTCCCCAGGGTGTCCTTCAGGAAGCAAGGCCCTCCTCCTCTTCCTCTTCCTCCCCTTCTTCTCTCCACGTCTCTCAAGGGCAGTGCCACCTTGTGTGACAGGGAAACCAAGACTTAGCAATGAATTTTCACCCCACAACCAAAATATCTTTTTCTTGACTTTTCTCCGCAGAAGACAGACTATCCAAGCGTTTTCCTTTGTTCCTCTGTCACCATCTTCCTCCTCCTCCTTCTCCTTCTTCATTTTCCTCCTCCTCCTTTTTCGTCCTCCTCCT
This sequence comes from Cancer borealis, assembly GCA_036785275.1. Lineage (NCBI taxonomy): Eukaryota > Metazoa > Arthropoda > Malacostraca > Decapoda > Cancridae > Cancer > Cancer borealis. The sequence goes on along the minus strand of JAXIVD010009074.1, from coordinate 13,016 downwards.
TCTTCTCCTTCTACTTCTTTCTATGTACCTTTCATGACCTTATATTTGCATTTGACTTCCACATTTCTGCAACTCTCCCTGCCACTCTCTCTCTCTCTCTCTCTCTCTCTCTCTCTCTCTCTCTCTCTCTCTCTCTCTCTCTCTCTCTCTCTCTCTCTCTCTCTCTCTCTCTCTCTCTCTCTCTCTCTCATACCACCATGTTCTCCCACAGGATTGGCAGCTGCACATTCGGTACGTCCAGCCTCGTGATGCAGGTCTGTACGAGTGTCAAGTCTCCTCCCACCCTCCCACCTCGCTCTTCGTCAGGCTCAAAGTCGTGGGTGAGTACATATCCATCTTCCACCATAAACCCAATTCCCTATCCCTCTCTGGCCCTATTGTCCCCTTCTCCTTCCGCATTAACTCAGCTTCCCTGCCTTGTCTCTCCCATCCTCCCTCCCTCTCTCTCTCTCTCTGTGTCTTTTTCCAAATCTTTCCCTTTCTGAAATTTCTCTCTGTCTGTGTCTCTATCTCTCTCTTCACCATTCTTCCCTTTCATTTAATACCTAATCGCTTTCTTTCCTCTTTTCCCCTTAGACTCAATATCCCTCTAGTTTGTTTTCTTCTATTTTCCCTTTTCCCATCACTCTCCCAGTTCCTCTTTCCCTCAGGTAGTCTATCAAGGGACCATTGGAAGACCTGTGGGACCAGATTTAGCATAATATCCAATGAATATTTAAATGTATGAAGGATTAGTTCATCGACACACTTGTCCATACGGTGACGATAAGTGCTTCAAGGTTTTAACACGAAACTGAGATAAATGTGACCAATTGATAACATATGTAACCTTCCTTTTACACACACACACACACACATACAGACACACACACACATACAGACACACACACACACACACACACACACACACACACACACACACACACACACACACACACACACACACACACACACACACACACAAGCACACATTGCAAGCAGAAGAGAGGTAAAAGAAAGGAGGAATGTAGGAGTGTATTACCTAAACTTCCCTCCCTCTCCCCCCTCTCTACCTGGCTACCACTACACCTGAGGCTCTCCATCTGCCTCTTCCACCTGCCTCTTCCACTTGCCTCGCCACCTGCCTCCCTGTAGACGCCTCACGAAGCCCTTTGTCTTGCAGCAGCCGAGCAAACAAACACTACAGCTCATTCTGTATTCATTCTAAGCTGCATTTTCCTTTTTTTTAAAGACTAGCTAAAAATACTTTTAAAAATGAGGATTGATACATTATAAGCTGCATTTTTTTTTTTTTTTAGGGAGATAAGCTACAAAATACCTTAAAAAAGATAATAAATAAATTTTAGACTGTATTTTCCTTTTTTTTAGGGTCAAACTAAAATTACCTAAAATAAAGAGAATTAATACATTTTAAGGTTCATTTTTCTTTTCTTAGGGACACGTACTAAAAATACCTTAAAAAAAAAAGAATAAACACTGGTCTGTAACCTAAAAAATAACTCATCATTAACAACAACAAAAATAATAATAATAATAGCAATAATAATAATAATAATAATAATAATAATAATAATAATAATAATAATAATAATAATAATAATAATAATAATAATAACAATAATAATAGAGCTAAAAAGTCGCGTTAAACATTACTAATTCCTCTCTTTTCTTTCCCCATTTTCCTTTATTTTTACTTGACCATTTGCACCTTTTTTTCGTGTATGCGCAGAAAGGGTGTGTTTTGTGATTAGTACGGCGCATCTCGGCTCAAACAGACTGATGCTATTATTTTTATGGTGGTGGGTGTGTAGGAGCTTGTGCTTAGCGGGAAGAGCTGCCGTGGTTATGAGGGTGGAAGAGGAGGAGGAGGAGAATGAGGAGGAGCAGAATGGGTGGAGAGAAAGAGGTAGGAGGAGGAGGAGGACGAGGATGAGGATAGGGGGAGGAAAGTTTATTTAGCAAACAATAGCCTTCAATAGGAGGTGAGAAACTCTACTCCCCCTCTCACATTCTCTCTCTTTCTTTTCTTTCTCTCTCTCTCTCTCTCTCTCTCTCTCTCTCTCTCTCTCTCTCTCTCTCTCTCTCTCTCTCTCTCTCTCTCTCTCTCTCTCTCTCTCTCTCTCTCTCTCTCTCTCTCTCTCTCTCTCTCTCTCTCTCTCTCTCTCTCTCTCTCTCGGTCATATAAAGATGAACAACGTCAGCAGCTCTTAAATCATAAAACATATTATGCTTAATTTACGTTTCACACACACACACACACACACACACACACACACACACACACACACACACACACACACACACACACACACACACACACACACACACACACACACACACATTTTTCCTCGTTCCTACAACTGAAAACTCCCTCAAAGAGCATCACAAAACCGGCATTGTTCTACGTAATGCCTTTCAGTTTTCTCACTCAATTTTCTCGCCAGACACAGAACAAACTTTTCCTTTCCTGTTTCTATTCAACTCAATCTTTACACCAAATATTTAGTTACCGTTATAATGAGCCAACAAAGTGTATTCAATAATGTGGAAAAACGGAGGAACAAAACATTATTTCACCTATATGATTTAAAAAGAATAAGGCGTTATTTCCAGGTATTCAGTCGTGGTTGTGTCTTTTATATGAAGAAGAAAAAACTGTTATTGAATATGCATAACAAAACTCTACACTTATGCTACAAAGAAAACATCAATATTACATTTACTTACACGGGAACTTATTTTATTTATTTTAGCAAGAAATAGTATGCAAGAGGGATAGAGAATGTAACTCTTTAATACAACATAAAAAAAACAAAATACTATCGAAGAACTTTTAGCGCAACAAAATACATCCATAAATAATCTATAAGGCCAACATGAGCAATAAAGAGACACACGCTGGACTTGCCTAAAATACACTGTTGCATCATAAAGAAAGGTAGCATACACTCAACACCAACGTCAAAGAAAATATATGAAAGTGTATAATAACAATAATAACCGAGGGAAGGTACAA
>JAXIVD010009073.1:0-16176 GCA_036785275.1 Cancer borealis | reverse complement strand
ATTATGGAGTCTGTATACGAAATAAAATGTCTGCAATTCGTCCAACTCCCTACTCTTGCTCATAGAGAACATTTGATAGCTTCTAAATTAACCTAGGTAAAGTTTTGGAAGACGACCCAGTCTGTTTTTTGGACAAAGCAATTTTTTTCCTGATAGATTTTTGTGTTTTGAATAAATCTGATGTTTGTTTGTTATGTAATGCATTTTTTCCCAAAGGTAAAAATTGCCACAAAAGAGTGAAATTAATTCAAACCCTCAAAATCAATAAGAAAAAAAAAAATGTCAGTAACCCTAAGCAAACCTAATTAACCAACCTAACGTAAACAAACATAATCAAACCTAACCTAACCTATCTGAACAAGTATCTGAGGTTGAATTTGCAGTACATTATAAAGATAACGAGATATCGAGTGGGTCATCTTACGAATCTTTACCTGATTTGATTAAAGGTTAGATTTAGTTAGGTTAGTCTTACTTAGATTTGCTTGGGTTAGATTAGTTTTAATTAGGTTTGCTTAGGTTTACTGAAAGAAATTTTTCTCCTATTGATTTTGATGGTTTCGAATTAATCTGACTTTTTTGTGGCAATTTTTACCTTGAGGAAAAAAAATTGCTTGGCATAACAAACATCAGATTAATTAAAAACACATCAAAATCTATCAGAAAAAATTGCTGTCAAAAAAAGACTGGGTCGTCTTACGAATCTTTCCCTAAACCTAACATAACATAACATAAATTAACCAAAACCCTAACCTACATTGACAAATATCAGAACCTTGTTAAAACGAAACTAAACTTTACTTTTCGAAGAGATCTCAGAAAATATTGAATATCTCACAAACTAAGAATTTACGACGGAATTTGGATTAAGAAAACATAAAAATGCAACAGATATTGCAAAAGTACAGCTGAATTTTCAGAGCATTCTGATGAAGATGTAAATTAATACTGGTTAGGTTACATTAGGTTGTGGTTAGATTACGTTTGGCTAGGTACGGTTTGGCTCGGTTATATAAGCTTTTTATATTTCATTACCCAAAAGTTAGGCATTTTACTTTAGATTTTTTTCCTTATTACTTTTCAAAGAGATGTTACAGAAAATAATGAATATCTCACAAACTAAGAATTTGCGACAGAATTTGGAATAAGATCTTATCAAAATGTAACAGGTAATGCAAAAGTACAGCTCTGAATTCTCTAGAGACTCTGATGATATAAATTAATACCGGTTAGGTTACGTTAGGTTATGGTTAGATTAGGTTTGGCTAGGTACGGTTTGGCTTGGTTAGGTTCCGTTATATAAGCTTTTTTTATTTCATTACCCAAAAGTTAGGCATTTTACTTTAGATTTTTTTTCCTGATTGTCTTATTATAGCCTGAATCTAGGTAAATTTCTCGAAGTAAATTGCTCGACAGTAAATTGCTCAAGAAATCATTTCTCAAACTAGCCTCCTGGCTAGTACAGTGGTAGCGTGTTGGTCTTGCATTCGCTTGGTCGGCAGATTGAGTCCCCGCCCGGGCTTGTGATGCTTAAGCTGTTTACTGGGGAGGAACTGCTGTGGTCGGGTACCACAGTGGGGGATTGGGCTTGCCTGGCTGACGTTCTGGAGAGCATCTTCATAGATGGATACCGGAACTGAAACCCATGCAACTTTAACTTTAACTATCAATTGCTCGACAGTAAATTGCTTAAGAAAATAACCTAACCTAACCTAAATAAAAATTTATCCGTTCTTGATTCTAACTTTTCAATTAATAAAAATTGTTGTATTTTTTTTCATGAGCTTTGTTTCATATTGTTTTCTAAGTGGCAATAGTAGGATTACGTGACCCAGAAGATGATCCCAGCATTGTACATCCTTCTTGGCAACTCACCCAGTCTTTTCAGGTGTCCAAACCATCTGAATATTCATATTAAATAATTGTTGTAATTTACTTAAAAAGTAATGTCTTTTTAGGTAAACATGATAGAAAACCAAGAAAATTTATTGACTTGTAAAATACAAGATTAATCTTAGATTATAAACAAACATTCAAGACACAAACCCATATACATCAATGAATACAATTATGTAGAAAACTATGTACGTACATGTTTGGGAGACTGCACTGTGTAAAAATTTTGGTAAATTTATACTTTATGCCAATATTCCACATCTCTACCCCCCCCCCCACCCACCCCAGCAAGCTTGGGGGAGTCTGGAGAATCGGGTTTTTTTTGGGGGGGGAGGCATATGTGCGTGATATATGGCCTTTGAAAAATCTAGGGGAATCTCCCTAGATTTTGGGAAATTTCCCGATTTAACCTAAATTACCCTAACCAATCCAAACCGAGGGGGCTGCGCCCCCCCTGGACCCCCTCCTGTGACACTGTTTCAACCTAACCAAACCTAATTTATCCTAACCTATCCTAAAAGGGGGGCACAGTCCCCTTGGACCCCTCCACAGACACTGTTGTAACCTAACCTAATTTTTGGTTGAATTGCAAATTTACCAAGTAAAATTTCAGAACTCACAATACCTTAATGAGAGCCACAATACCACACACTCCTGTCAGACCTCAGTTTACAAGGCGTGTGGCAGTGGGGACACTGAACACCTGTTGGTAGGACGCCGTGCTCCCTCAGAAAGTCGTACACCAAATCGTTTTTGGAATGGAATTTTGCGATTATTTGCCAATAATCTAATTCACAACCTTGACAAGTAACTTCAACGGTAACCATGATACAACTGACCTATGTTTCTAGCTGTGCCACGTCTACTATTACATATAGCAAGCTGTGATTGGCGCAGCTGGTGCTGGCAACTGGTGGTGGCACGTCATTGGACAGAGGAAATATAGACAATGTAATAATCCTCTGTAGCAACAGCACCCAATCCCATGCTTGAAACCAAAGCCCGTGCTAAAAACAATTGGTCGCAAATGCATATCTAATAAGACAACCTCATCAACCCCCAACAATTCTGGGGACTTGTGGGAATGCGGGTTTCTTGGGGGAAGACAAAATACAATGATTATCAGTAAATAGTTTGTTACTTCTGCATAACTACTGCTTCGACGATATCGATGTAAATATGAAGTCGTACATACTATACATCTAGTGTACTCAACACGTCTGTAAAGGTTTCAGGCGGTTATGTTATGTTAGGTTATGGGGTATAATTTTACATCTTCACCATTATGGAGTCTATACGAAATAAAATGTCTGCAATTTGTCCAACTCCCTACTCTTGCTCATAGAGAACATTTGATAGCTTCTAAATTAACCTAGGTAAAATTTTGGAAGACGAACCAGTCTGTTTTTTGGACAAAGCAATTTTTTCCTGATAGATTTTTGTTTTGAATAAATCTGATGTTTGTTTGTATGCAATGCATTTTTTCCCAAAGATAAAAATTGCCACAAAAAAGTGAAATTAATTCAAAACTATCAAAATCAATAAGAAATTTTTTTTAAAGTAAACTTAAGCAAACCTAATTAAACCTAACCTAACCTAAGCAAACATAATCAAACCTAACCTAATCTATCTGAACAAGTATCTGAGGTTGAATTTGCAGTGCATTATAAAGATAACGAGATATCGAGTGGGTCATCTTACGAATCTTTACCTGGTTTGGTTAAAGAAGGTTAGATTTAATTAGATTAATCTTACTTAGATTTGCTTAGGTTAGATTAGTTTTAATTTGGTTTGCTTAGGTTTACTGAAAGAAATTTTTCTCCTATTGATTTTGATGGTTTCGAATTAGTCTGACTTTTTTGTGGCAATTTTTACCTTGAAAATAAATTGCTTGGCATAACAAACATCAGATTAATTAAAAACACATCAAAATCTATCAGAAAAAATTGCTTTGTCAAAAAACAGACTGGGTCGTCTTACGAATCTTTCCCTAAAACTAACATAAATTAACCAAAACCCTAACCTACATTGACAAATATCAGAACCTTGTTAAAACGAAACTAAACTTTACTTTTCAAAGAGATCTCACAGAAAACATTGAATATCTCAAACTAAGAATTTGCAACGGAATTTGGATTAAGAAAACCTTATCAAAATGCAACAGGTATTGCAAAAGTACAGCCCTGAATTCTCTAGAGCATTCTGATGAAGATGTAAATTAATACTGGTTAGGTTACGTTAGGTTGTGGTTAGATTAGGTTTGGCTCGGTTAGGTTCGGTTATGTAAGCTTTATATATTTCATTACCCAAAAGTTAGGCATTTTACTCTAGATTTTTTTCCTTATTACTTTTCGAAGAGATGTCACAGAAAATAATGATTATCTCACAAACTAAGAATTTGCGACAGAATTTGGATTAAGATCTTATCAAAATGCAACAGGTAATGCAAAAGTACAGCTCTGAATTCTCTAGAGCATTCTGATGATATAAATTAATACCGGTTAGGTTACGTTAGGTTATGGTTAGATTAGGTTTGGCTAGGTACGGTTTGGCTTGGTTAGGTTCCGTTATATAAGCTTTTTTTATTTCATTACCCAAAAGTTAGGCATTTTACTTTAGATTTTTTTTCCTGATTGTCTTATTATAGCCTGAATCTAGGTAAATTTCTCGAAGTAAATTGCTCGACAGTAAATTGCTCAAGAAATCATTTCTCAAACTAGCCTCCTGGCTAGTACAGTGGTAGCGTGTTGGTCTTGCATTCGCTTGGTCGGCAGATCGAGTCCCCGCCCGGGCTTGTGATGCTTCAGCTGTTTACTGGGGAGGAACTGCTGTGGTCGGGTACCACAGTGGGGGATTGGGCTTGCCTGGCTGACGTTCTGGAGAGCATCTTCATAGATGGATACCGGAACTGAAACCCATGCAACTTTAACTTTAACTATCAATTGCTCGACAGTAAATTGCTTAAGAAAATAACCTAACCTAACCTAAATAAAAATTTATCCGTTCTTGATTCTAACTTTTCAATTAATAAAAATTGTTGTATTTTTTTTCATGAGCTTTGTTTCATATTGTTTTCTAAGTGGCAATAGTAGGATTACGTGACCCAGAAGATGATCCCAGCATTGTACATCCTTCTTGGCAACTCACCCAGTCTTTTCAGGTGTCCAAACCATCTGAATATTCATATTAAATAATTGTTGTAATTTACTTAAAAAGTAATGTCTTTTTAGGTAAACATGATAGAAAACCAAGAAAATTTATTGACTTGTAAAATACAAGATTAATCTTAGATTATAAACAAACATTCAAGACACAAACCCATATACATCAATGAATACAATTATGTAGAAAACTATGTACGTACATGTTTGGGAGACTGCACTGTGTAAAAATTTTGGTAAATTTATACTTTATGCCAATATTCCACATCTCTACCCCCCCCCCCCCACCCACCCCAGCAAGCTTGGGGGAGTCTGGGGAATCGGGTTTTTTTTGGGGGGGAGGCATATGTGCGTGATATATGGCCTTTGAAAAATCTAGGGGAATCTCCCTAGATTTTGGGAAATTTCCCGATTTAACCTAAATTACCCTAACCAATCCAAACCGAGGGGGCTGCGCCCCCCCTGGACCCCCCCCTGTGACACTGTTTCAACCTAACCAAACCTAATTTATCCTAACCTATCCTAAAAGGGGGGCACAGTATCCTTGGACCCCTCCACAGACACTGTTGTAACCTAACCTAATTTTTGGTTGAATTGCAAATTTACCAAGTAAAATTTCAGAACTCACAATACCTTAATGAGAGCCACAATACCACACACTCCTGTCAGACCTCAGTTTACAAGGCGTGTGGCAGTGGGGACACTGAACACCTGTTGGTAGGACGCCGTGTTCCCTCAGAAAGTCGTACACCAAATCGTTTTTGGAATGGAATTTTGCGATTATTTGCCAATAATCTAATTCACAACCTTGACAAGTAACTTCAACGGTAGCCATGATACAACTGACCTATGTTTCTAGCTGTGCCACGTCTACTATTACATATAGCAAGCTGTGATTGGCGCAGCTGGTGCTGGCAACTGGTGGTGGCACGTCATTGGACAGAGGAAATATAGACAATATAATAATCCTCTGTAGCAACAGCACCCAATCCCATGCTTGAAACCAAAGCCCGTGCCATATATTAATATATATGTTTTTATACAAAAAATATACATTTATACATATATACATATATATATATATATATATATATATATATATATATATATATATATATAAATATATATATATATATATATATATATATATATATATATATACATATATATATATATATATATATATATATATATATATATATGTATATATAAACATATATATATATATATATATATATATATATATATATATATATATATATATATATACATATATATATATATATATATATATATATATATATATATATATATACATATATATATATATATATATATATATATATATATATATATATATATATATATATATATATAAATATATACATATATATATATATATATATATATATATATATATATATATATATATATATGCATATATATATATATATATATATATATATATATATATATATATATATATATATATATATATATATATATATTTATTTATATATATATATATATATATATATATATATATATATATATATATATATATATATATATATATATATATATATAGCGCGAGTATCTGGCGTTATCAGCACCTGTGAAGACGGACAAAGATTCGGATCTTTAAGTCACTGGCGATTCTTGTCCTACTGCATGGCTGTGAGACATAAGCACTGAACACAGACCTGAAGAAGTGAATGGATGTCTCTGGTAATAGGTGCCTTCGTAGAAGGCACCTATTACCATATATATATATATATATATATATATATATATATATATATATATATATATATATATATATATATATATATATGTATATACATATATATATATATATATATATATATATATATATATATATATATATATATATATAAATATATATATATATATATATATATATATATATATATATATATTATGTATATATATATATATATATATATATATATATATATATATATATATATATATATATATATATGTATATATATATATATATATATATATATATATATATATATATATATATATATATATATATATATATATATATATATATATATATTAATATATATATATATATATATATATATATATATATATGTATATATATGTATATATATATATATATATATATATATATATATATATATATATATATATATATATATATATATAGCGTGAGTATCTGGCGTTATCGGCACCTGTGAAGACGGACAAAGATTCGGATATTTAAGCCACTGGCGATTCTTGTCTTACTGCATGGCTGTGAGACATAAGCACTGAACACAGACCTGAAAAAGTGAATGGATGTCTCTGGTAATAGATGCCTTCGTAGAATCGTGGAATATCGCTGGTAAGATTTGTGTTTAATCAGCGAATGTTCCATGAGACTGAATCAAGGCCCAATACCAACATATCGGCCAACGTCAACTTCAACTATATGGGCATGTGGCACATTAATCAGCAGCTCAACCTGCTTGTCAAGTTGTTTCTAAGAGTGATAATTTATCGTGGAGGAGATAAAAGGGGCTGAGGTAAATCGATACTTCCTGTTGGGAGTTACTGGGATGGGAAGGGAGCTTGTATGGAGACTTGCGCGGGTTGATCCCTGGGGTCAAAAGGTGGGCGAGCCGACGCGCCCATCGGCATAAGTCCCCGATATATATATATATATATATATATATATATATATATATATATATATATATATATATATATATATATATATATATATATGAATAAATAAATAAATATATATATATATATATATATATATATATATATATATATATATGTAAATTTATATATATATATATATATATATATATATATATATATATATATATATATATATATATATACATATATATATATATATATATATATATATATATATATATATATATATATATATATATATATATATATATATATATGTATGTTACTTGGGGATATTGATCCCAGTATCTCTTGTGTAATATAAAGTTAAATTACCTTAATAATTGTCTGTGGGTGAATAAAGATGGGTCTTCCTTTTCGTCTTTTATTAACAAAATATATTTCTCTAAGTGATAACATTCTTCACATGCAACCGCAGTAATTTCACTCTCTCACTCACATTGTCTTTCACTCGCTTTCACTGTGTCACTGTCTAGTGCTTCTCCTTGTTCACGACTTAAGTCTTTGCCATAACAGGGCTACGTCTTAACTGCTTGGAAGCTAATGGTATTCTCTTTCTCTGACTGACGAGAATTTTCCTTGGAACCCTATAGTGTCGACGTCATTAACACCGTTATGACGTCGATCGGAATTAAGTGGCCAATCACGGGGTTGTCTAACTATGACATACGTTTTCTCCTACCAATGGAGTGTCTATACCTAACGAGCTGAATAAAGAATAATCCTTATCGTTGTGTACTAAACAAGACGATTTACGACGGAGCGTTACGGCTAGCGGCGACGAAAGTGCTGACACATATCCTGCCCTTTCACCTTATTATTCTTAATTATTCATGCATTTAGTCTTGGTTATTCAATTTACTTAGGTCCATTTCCATCCATTAAAATGCTTATTACAGGGCTCGGTCAGCTACTACTTGTCGTCGCGACAAGTCTTCTATATTACAATAAAATAATATAATAAAATTCTTAAATTTCTAATATTTTCTTACATGTCATCTTATATTTCATCTTATTCTAAGTCTCTTATACTCTATTGTAATGTTAACATGCATTTTCAACTCTTGATTATATGCAACATCATTGAATATCTATACTCATTATACAATGCAACGTATTATCAGTTTACTGTCAGTTTCTTTTCTATTTCACCATATCTTTTCTTTCCTATTTCTTTTCCTATTAAGTATACAATACAGCTTATTATCAGTTTTCTGTCAGTTTATTTTCTATTTCACCATATCTTTTCTGTCCTATTACAGGGTTACGGCATTGCAGCTATATGTTTTACTATTCTGTGTGTGTTCAACTTTCTATACAAGTAATACATAAATCCAATTCCTATAGCTGAGAATAATAACATTTGTATGATCATTAAAATATATCCTCTCCAGCCTAATTTCTTTTTTACCATATTTACATTTTGTTTTCTTTTCATAATCCTATTTATTTTCAGAGGTGGAGAAGACTTGGGTAGCGTTACATCTATATCTATCAATAACATTTCTTTTTCTAACGTCACAGTTTTCTTCCTATCAGCAATTGTTGTTAATGTATCCGAATGTAATTCACATTGATCCGGTACCCTATATAGTCTTACTATGGAAGCTACTCTCGGATGGAAATTAGGGCATAATACATACACAGTGGTTCTATTCGGAAAATAAAGATAATGAGCATGGTGAACATTTTCATGATGAGGTTCTGGTCTCACCTCACGGAATTGACAGTGTTTAAAAATTGTTATATTCTTTACTAATGATGCTGGACAAGAATCTATTAAGGCTTCATTTAATGTGAATAACTTAGATGGACACAAATAAAGATCAATATTTGTTCGTTTACATAATTGAAGATCATCATTAGTTATCTTGCTTTCTTTTAAGTTGTCTACTGACAAAATATAATTTTGTGGATCAACCATTTTGGTGTCAACAGATAGAATAGAACCATTTAAATTCATTGGGAATGGATTAAATTTGTAAACATGGTAAGTTAACTCTGAAGAAAATGGGATGTCTATTATTACCGACGAACCGTTTAGGTAAGATGTTAAAAGGGGGTAATACATAGCTACATTACTAATTTCAAAGAATGGTTGAAAGTTCCACTCAGTTTTGGCTGTGGTTACTATTTCAATTAAACGTTTTATAGGTAACAAGGTTGATGAGACTGATCCCGTATTTGCCATAACTAAGTCTTGTATTAGTTGTTCGATTTCATTTTCTAATTCAATTGTTTTTACGTGGATTTGATCAAGGAGCATGAAAATGTCCAAAGAGGCTCTTACAATTTTTGTTTCGCTATCTAGCTGTTCTAACTCGTTAACAATATTTGTTAGGCTTTCTCGTATATCATTAATAGTGTCCTGCAATGTATCTAGTTTTTCCAGTTCGTGTTGTAGAGTGTTAACATCATTTCTCAAATCTGCGTGTAAACCTAAGTTTGCAATTCCTAATCCTGCCAGTGCTCCAATAGCTGTCATAATAGCTATGGCTCTTTTTCCTCTTTTCTGTAGGAAATTTCTTTCTAAGATATCCACCTTTTTGGCTATGACTGAAATTTTCCTATGTATTCTAATGTTGTCTATGTTATTTTCTTGTAGTTTATCAGTTATTTTTTCTAAACCATGGTTTATTACTTGAATATTATCTCGTACATAGGTTACATTGTCAAAATGTAGAACTATCCTCACTGATTGATTTACAATTATCATATTTCCTATTTTCTTCACTAGGACACCGGGCCTCACTGGGTCCCAGGCTGCTATCAAAGTGGCTACAAGTAGGCATGCCAACAGCTTCATTGTTACTTGTAAAAGGAGTCACAATCAACTCCAAGTTCTACTAACATTTCATCTATATATTCATAACATTCTTTCTCTAACACTTGTTCATTTATACAGTATATCCATGTTACTTGTTCAGTTTTATCATTTATTGCACCTATCTCCTTTCTATAACCCCGTAGTTTCTTTTTGTATTCATTATTTTCCACATTTCCCAAATTTTCATTATCATCCGTTAACAACTCATTTTCTGTATCCTCTGAAAATTTTGGAGAATTATCTACATCTTTAGCTGATACTGACAAATTTGCCTTTTTCAAATCATTAAAATGTCGGATAGTTACTTCGCCATTTTCTATGTGTTGGCTTTTAAATTTGTTTCCTGTGTCTGGTGCAATTACTCTGTGTGGTCCTGAGAATTTTGGTGATAACTTGTTACTCCCAGCAAATGGAAGGTGTAGTTTTGCCATGGTAATGCCTCTTTCTTTCAAATTGACTTCCCTAGCTGTTCTATGTTGAGTTTTCCTCATCAATCTAGTGTATGTTTCCATATGACTTCTAACTCTCTGGTGTATCATTTGAAATTTGTTTATCCTATTTTTAATGTAATCATCTTCATTGTAAACAGGATTTGGTTGTGTCTTTAGTAATTCGTATGGTAGTATCTTGTCTGTACCATAAAGAATGTAATGTGGTGTCTCACCTGTGGCTGAATTTATCTGTGCGTTAAATGCACACTTCACATAAGGGATAAAAATGTCCCAGGTGATACTATAGGGATTAATTAATGATCTGAGACATGTGATTATCTTTCTATGTAATCTCTCGACCACACCATTTGCTTGGGGCCTGTAAACTTGGACATTTATTTTCTTTATATTGAAGAGTTTACATAATTCAGTTAATATTTGGTTATTAAATTCTGTACCATTGTCTGAGATAATGGTATGTGGGGTTGTGAAGTTACAAATAATTTCTTCCATGATGACAGTTGCTATAGTTTCGGCCTTTTTATTTTGTATAGGCCGTAATATACAAAACCGTGACAGGTAATCTATTGCTACTAACAAGTACTTGTATCCTGATTCTGATAATGGTAATTCCAATGTGTCCAAGTGTACCCGCTCCCATGGGTGATCTGGTATGGGATATGCAAGCATTGGTTCTGGGGTACCTATATGTCCTTTAGTCTCAGCACAGATAAGACAAATTTTCACATAATCATAGATGTCTTTGCGCATTTGTCGCCAGTAGTACTTCAATTTAGCTTGCTTATATGTTTTGTCCTTTCCAGGATGTGAACTAGTGGGAATATCGTGCAGGTATTTGAGAATAATTGTTACTAATGATTCAGGGATTACTAATTGTCTAACTTTTCCTCTTGATGTGTCTACATCTGATAAGACTGTGTTCCTATACAAGAGTCCGTCATAAGTTCATATTCTTCTACTTTAGTTTTCTTGTCCATCTTTGGTTGCGCTGTCAGTTCAGGATTTTTCAAGTGTTCTATTAAACTACCCCAAGTCTTGTCCTTTCCCTGTTCTTCTTTTACTATATCATCCTCTAAGGAAGTTAACTCTTCGATACTGCATACTACTGTGTTTACTTCACGATCATGACTGATGTTCCTAGACAAAGCGTCTGCTGCGCAATTTTTCTTTCCAGGGATATATTCAAATGTTACCTCATAACTTTGCAAAATTGCAAACCATCTAGCAACACGACCACGAAGATTCTTGTGCTTAAACAAGTTTTGAATGGCTGTGTGATCGGTCCATACTCGGATCTTATATCCTAATATCATGTCACGAAAGTTTTCCAAGCAAAAGATAACAGCTAGAGTTTCTCGTTCCGTGATACTATAATTTCTTTCTGCTGATGTGCAAAGTCTAGAACTGTAAGCTATAGGCTGAGGCCTACTGTTTCTTTCTTGCATGAGAATTCCTCCTAGCCCAACATCTGAAGCATCCGTGCAAAGGATGAACTCTTGTTTGTAATTAGGGAAAATTAGAACTGGAGAGCTCGTAAGTCTCTCCTTCAACAACTCAAATGCGCGCTGTTGCTCTGGTTTCCACTCAAATTTAGCGTTCTTCTTCAAGAGTGAAGTGAGGGGTTGTGCTATGTCTGCGTAACAACGAATATATTGTCTATAATAACCTGTGAGTCCTAAGAAGCTCCTGACTTTATCTACTGATGTCGGAGTGGGGAAGGTGTTTACTGCGTCTACCTTAGACTGCACTGTTCTAAGTCCATGTTGATCTATTTGGTGTCCTAAGTAAATGACCTTGTCCTGCAAAAATGAAAATTTCTCTAGGCGTATCTTTAAAACTGCCTCTCGTAGCCTAGAGAAGACTAGGGCCGCGTTCAGCGAGGGGGGGGGAAGGGGGGGAGAAGAATTTGCCCACCGAACGATATTGGACACATAAGCCGCATTTTTGTCGTCCACGCCACGCGCGAGATTGGGTTTCGAAGAACGTCTTGGGGCCGTCTTGGGCCCAATCTGTGGCCACCACAAAAACACTTTTTCTTGACTTGGTGCCGAAATATTATTATCTGGCTTGCAAACTTTCCTAAAAACTTTATTAAAAGTAAAACATAGCTACTGTACTTTTATTTGAAATTATTTGGCGACATATTAATTTCCTTTTTGTTATGGTTGCCGAAATTAATGTCCGCGCCGAAAATAATCCAACAAAGTACATAACCAAAACTAAGCTGCATAATCTAAATGGGGTCTTACTAGTGTTAAATACACCCTCAAAATGACCTCAGAACTTCTATTTGTCACACACCTACCAATAAATCCCAGTATCTTTCTATTTATCTATGTCTAACTATAATGCACAGTTCCCTGGGACGCAAGTCACTGCTTACTTGAACTCCCAAAAGTCCCTCTCACTATATGACCTTACTAAGGTAGTGTCATTTAATGTGTAGTCTACAGACCTATAACCGGTAAAGATTCGTAAGATGACCTATTCGATATCTCCTTACCTTTAGTATGCACTGCAAATTCAACTTCAGAAACTTGTTAAGATCATATCAAACAGTTATGCCGCTGAATTACAGAAAAAAAATACGATTTATTTTAGGTTACATTAGGTTTGGTTAGGTTAAGTTAGGTCTTGTTTGGTTCGGTTACGTTCGGTTTAGTTTGGTTAGGCTTATTGAACTGCAGCTCTGGGAAGGTTATGCTAACAAAGTTTTTTTTTTTGGAAAGTTTTTTACATCTTCACCAGAATGGCGTGTGGCTACGAAAGAAAATTGCTTGTGTTCATCTAAATGTTTTCTAATTGCCCTTGCTCTATGATAACTTCTAACATCTACATATTCATTATCAAACACTGTTGATTCAATGTACTAAACTCGTATCTTGAACACCTGGAAACTGACAAATTATAGATCGAAGTGCTTGGAGATACGTTGTCATCCACTATATTCATCCGCTATTAGTACGGCCTGTGCCTTATTATTTACCTGGTAAAGCATCTTTCATATTAGGTTGATTATAATATGTTAGGTACGGTTTAGTTCAGTTAGGCTCGGTTATATAAGCTTTTTACCCAAAACTTAGGCATATGCCATATCTATAAGCGAGCATTATGAAGATGCAACATTCGTTATCAAGCACTGTTGATTCAATGTACTAAACTCGTATCTTGAACACCTGGAAACTGACAAATTATAGATCGAAGTGCTTGGAGATACGTTTTCATCCACTATATTCATCCGCTATTAGTACGGCCTGTGCCTTATTATTTACCTGGTAAAGCATCTTTCATGTTAGGTTGATTATAATATGTTAGGTACGGTTTAGTTCAGTAGGCTCGGTTATATAAGCTTTTTACCCAAAACTTAGGCACATGCCATATCTATAAGCGAGCATTATGAAGATGCAACATTCGTTAGGTTATGTTTAGATTAGGTTAGGTAATGTTGTTAGGTTATGTTTGATTAGGTATGGTTTGGTTCGGTTATATAAGCTTTTTATATTTTATTATCCCAAAGTTAGGCTCGTGTCGTATCTATAAGCGAGCACTATAAGGATACAGCATTCGTTAGGTTATGGTTAGATTAGGTTATGTTAGGTTAGGTACGGTTTGGTTCGGTTATATGAGTTATTCATATTTCATTACCCCAAAGATAGGCACGTGCCGTATCTATAAGCGATCACTTAGGTACGGCTGCCGTACCTGTAAGCTGTGCTATTATAGATGGTACGCCACATACTCATTCCATGACATTACTGGCATTAATCAGGATAAAGCTATGCTTTACCCTAATTAAAGCTATGCTTTACCCTGATTAAGGTTGTGGTTTACCGCTTTACCACACAGTATTATCACTTTTGTGTATTCAACGCACTATTTTTCTACTAAGGTGGCGTCATTTAAGAACATAAGAACATAAGAAATTAGGAGACTGCAAGAGGCCAGTTAATGACCTATACGAGGCAGTTCCTTGTCCCCCACCCTTGGAATAATCCAATATTTAGCCATCCCACCTGTCATCCCTATCCATACTCTCATCCAGCCGTCTTTTAAAGCTACCTATTGACTCAGCACTTACTACGTGTCTATCCAGCCTATTCCAATCGTTCACGACTGTTTGTGAACCAATATCTACCTATGTCTGTCCTGAATCTAAGTTTTTCTAGCTTGTACCCATTTCCACGCGTCCTATCCTGGGTACTAAATTCTAAAACCTGATCAATGTTTCCCTAAGGTGGGAATCAGTATATTTTACTCAAATAAGTAACTATTTACTCTCTCTGGGCCGCCATATTTCCTTTTTGTCGGTGTTTTTCAAGGGAATCCGGTTTGTAAGCTGAAATCCGTCTCCCAAGACACCTCTAGAGCAGTCTTCGAAGCCGAGTCTCCTCGGCTTCGAACTGTCTTCGTATCCTCCAAGCCGAAAGTGGACGACAAAAACGCGCCAGGCGGGATTGACTTGAGATTGACTTGGGTTTACCGAAGATAATCTTCGAAGCCGTGGACGACAAAAATGTGGCTATATAGCGACGTCGCTATGGTATTTTTTTTTTTGTTCGTGCTGAGATAATCAGCTGATTGAGCCAACATGGCGGCGCACCCTCTTCGTGGGCACCTTTATCGCCGTAGAAAAATCTTGCTAATTAACATATAATAGAGTCTGGAGCAATTATAGCCTCAGTAAACACAGTATTTAGGTGGCAAGAAGATGTGAGGAGATAAAAGAAGCCATAAACTCTCGTGAGACTAGTGATATAGCGTAGGTGATTGTGTGGCTGATAAATTTTTAGCTCTCCCAATGCACTTGGATGTAAATAACACACTTTTCGTATAAAAAATTATCTATTTCGAACGATTTTGACATTGATTTTCGTCGCAAATGCATATCTAATAACACATCCTCATTAAACCCCAACAATTCTGGGGACCTGTGGAAATGCGGATTTCTTGGGAGAAGACGAAATACAATGATTGTCAGTAAATAATTTGTTATTTCTGCATAACTACTGCTTCGACGATATCGATATAAATATGAAGTCGTACATACTATACATCTAGTGTACTCAACATGTCTGTAAAGGTTTCAGGCGGTTATGTTATGTTAGGTTATGGGGTATAATTTTATATCTTCACC